>AYEL01045571.1:0-30549 GCA_000484575.1 Olivierus martensii
AAGCAGAGATAAATCCCTAATATGTCCGAAAAACAATTTCAAATAAATATTTTTTAATGTGTTAATAGACACAGTTTTAATATCAATGTAAGACAGATTTAAATTATTATACATGAAGAAACTTTGGGTTTTTATGTAGCATAAATAAACTATAAGAAAAACGAAAGCTTCTTAAAAATTGTTGTAATTTTCAATTGACTCTAACTGCAGGATCAGAAGGTGACATAAATTGCATTGTTTTTTGAAATTAATTTTTTATTATTAAAAAACTTTAAAAGGTAACAAAAATTGCATTGTTTTCTGCGATGAATTTGTTAGTATTAAAAGACTTTTAAAGCCACTGATAAAATAACGCTGCTACAAGTTCTAAACAGAACGAAATGAGAGATCTTTATTCGAATATTTCGATTGAATTAAGGATTTTAACAACAACTGTTTGTTGCTAGTGCAGAAAAAATGAGATTGGGAATATTATTGTGATATTGTTTGATATACATATCACGCAATGTATGATATACATAAAAACTCACTATAAAGAGTTTTGATTAAATAAAGTTTGCATTAATTACATTTTTTATATTTCGGGAATTCTCGGGAAATACAATTTCCCGTTCTTGATTCCCGAAGGTTCCAAAATGTCGGGAATTTGGAAACACCTCATATTATTTTATGGCCATCAGGTAAATCAGCAACTTACTTTATGTGAATATTATTAAAGACAGTTTTCACATATCATTTTCTAACATATGAAATTTTACTTATTTATACTTTTGGAAAATTGAATAAATATTAATTCACCTAGTTTTCATAGTTACATAAAAAGTGATTCCTTAAAATGATTGCATATATTTAAAATATGCAAAATGAGACATTTTCAACATGTATTTCAATATAGAACATCACAAAATTTTCACAGTTATCTATCCCACTTTAGATCATATGATATCAGCCAAACTTATCATTAAACTTAAGAGTTATCCTTCAGTTGAAATTACAAAGATAGCTTTCTTGTTGCCACTATTAATTTCATACCAAAATATAATAAAATTGCTAGCAAAAGCAAAGAGAAAAGGAAGCAGCAAAAAAATGTGTAAGCATGTTTATATACATGAGACAGTTATTAAAGTTACTGTCTTGATCTTACAAAAGAATAAAGCAGCTATATCAAACCATTGTTGTTTTATGATTCTGATTATGACAAGTCTATATATATTATAGACGTTATATTCCTAGCTCAATTTATCTTCTATTTTACAATTTTTGTGTAGAAAGTAAGATGTCTATATAAATTTTGAATAAAAACTTTTGGATATGTTGTGAATACATCTATCTGATTTTGCAACTAGATGATTTTAGATTTTTTTTTTTTCTTCTTTCAAATTGTGTATCAGTCAATTTTCATATATATCTGAAGTGGAATATTTTTTTCCAAATGTGTATCTCTCAGAAAATGTAAATAGGAGAGGTGTAAAGCAAGTACTAGATGTACTATAGTAAAAATATTAAAACAAATATTTTTCACTTTTAGCCATTAACAGTAAGCTTGATTGATATATAACAGTATTTGTTTGCCTATAGATTTTTATTCCAAGTATGACCATAAGAAAAAATTGTGGTCTTTGCAGATGGGATGAAATTTATCAGTGATTTTAAATTATTTTTTATTGTCTTTTTGCCTGTACTGAGGATATGCAATTAATGTTGGGTGTCTTTATTTCCCAGCAGCAATATATTAAATGGTAAAACATATTCTTTATAATTTCTATAGTTTTAGTTTTTACTGAGCATAACATTAATATCAATAGTTTTTGATTAGATCAAACTTTTTTGTTGAACATTGAAATTTTTTTTGATGTATATTTCTATATATATTATAGAATTTTCTTGAAATCCAACACCAATTAAAATTAGTATCCTGTTTTAAATCAATAGAAAATTTTTCACATATTATAAATTGGTATACTATTTGATATATGAATTTCTATTCATTTAAGATAAGAAGTAACAATTTACTCTAATTCAACAGTACTGAAAGAAATATAAAGTTAGGTCAAGGTAGCTTAAAATGTAAGCAAAACTTTAACATATTGTTAGTTTCCAGATTAACATTTTGACCAAATATTTCAAGCCAAATACCCTAAGCCTAATTTAGAGTTAAACTAATTAATAAATAATTATTAAATTACAAATTACAATGTCACTGTGCTAATAATTAATTGAAATTTAAAATTAAGATGATGCTATCTACTAGTTAATACTTGAACATTAATTTTAGGAAAACAGTAAAAGTTAAAATTCATACCAACAACCCAGAGTTGAATTGGGAACTTTGGGTTACCATCCCAACATTTTAATCAGTCTACCATGGACCATGGGCAGATTTCCATTTCACAAAGCTTATATTACAATTAATTTAGAAGTTTATTAGAATAAGCTAGCACTAGCACTCCCAGGCAGACTAGCTCTAATAAGCTTATAAATTAATCGTAATATAAGCTTCCTGAAATGGAAATTTGCCAAAAGCCATTGTAGTCTAATTAAATAAATACTCAAACTAGCACTTAGACAGGCAAAATAACGATTTAATAAGCAAAAAGTAGTAACGCTTTCGATCATTACAATCCTCATCGACTACAACGAATCACAGAAAATTATTGTTCTAATAAGATTCAGAACAATAATTTTCTGTGATTCGTTGTAGTTGAGGAGGATTGTAATGATCGAAAGCGTTACTACTTTTTTGCTTATTAAATCGTTATTTTGCCTGTCTAAGTGCTAGTTTGAGTATTTATTTAGATATAGATAGTCTACTACTCTTATTTCTGAGTAGTCTAATTAGTTAAGACATTGGGACTAATTGAAAGTTGCTAGTATGATTGAGTTGGTGGTATGGTTTTTAATTTCAGGAAAGTAGTAAAAATTAAAGTTCAATAATTAACTAATAGATATGCCACCTTAGCATAAATTTCAATTAATTAATTATTAACTCAACCACATGGTGGCACTATAGTCTTGATTAATAAATAATTATTAAACTACTGTTTAATTCTGAATTTGCTCACTAGGATATTTGGCTTGAACTATTTGGTTAGTATACATTTATTAGTATAACATTTTGATCCTGGATATTGGAAAATTTTAGATGGAATAATTTATTTATAAAATAAAAAATTTACAAAATTCAGAAATTTAGCCAGGAATCACTTCTCATGGATAGAATCTTGATTCCTGTGCTCAGAAAGGATATTTGTTTAGAGGGGGTTGAAAAAATTTTTCAATCCCCCTCTAAAAAACTGGGTCTACTGATGAATTTTGGAATATAGTTTTTTAATGTTCTTGTCAAAAAGTTTCTTTATATATATTATTGGAAATTATGAATATAAATTCAAATTCTTATTAGTTTTGACAATTTTATATAAAAATTTGAAAATTTTGGTAGCTTTGGCATGATTGTTGAAGAGCTATGGCAATTAGAAGAAAACAATGAATTTATCAGCTATGGTGAAACTTGTTCAAATAGAACAAGAAATAGCTAAGTGTACATAAAAATTAACTAATTTGGTATTTTATTTCATTTTAAATTGCCACTTTTCCAGTAATTGTTTTTGTAATATTGAGTATTGTAAATGAAGAAAAACATTATAAATTGTTAATTTTATGATAAATGATTAATTTGCAGTATATATTTATATAAATAAACATAAATTTATCTATATTAAAATATATAAAATAAAAATTAAATACATATTTTAAATGAAATAAACCTTCATCCAATCAAATTTTCCAAAAATATTTTAGAAAAGGAACTATACATATACTAAAATTGGAAAATATGACAAATGCAGATGAAAAAATTATTTATTATAGATTGATTATATACATCAAAATTTTTTCATTTCATTTTTATATAAAAATTATGGAAAACTGATTATTGAAACAAATTACTTTATTATTTAAGTCATCAACTTTTACTGTAATGGATTATTTAACTTCTGTTATATGTTCAAAGTTTTATTTCAATAATTTCAAAATAAGTGATATTTTTTATTTTTTTTTCCATTGTATAGGAAATGATGAAAATGATGGGAATGAGTACTCTAATATATTGGGGGAATGTGTTTTTAAGCAACTTTTTATTTATGGCAACGATATCATTAATTATTACCATACTGTATTCAATTGAATTTGTACCTGGCTCATCTGTTATTGCAAATACTTCAGCTAGTTTATTCTTTGTTTTTCTTCTTTTCTACAGTTCTGCTGCTATTATCTTTTGTTTTGTATTAACTACTATGTGTAACAAAGGTAAGTAAAGCAATTATTTTTAAAAGCAAAACTAGTTATTAAATCAGTTATTCTATAAGTAAAACTAATTATTAAACTTATATACAGTAAGGTCCCTGACTTATGTAGTTAATTTATTCAAAAATTTCCCATATAAGTCAAACTGCTTAAATCTAAAAATCCTCGAATTCAATATATATCAATAAGAGCAATAGCAAATGGAATAGACAAATGAAATTTATGAATATTAGCATAAATAAAGTTTTAGGGCCAGAAATAATATTTTTGATAAAAAGTAAATTTTGTGAAGTTTTCATTCGTATTTTATGGGAATTCAACAAAAATAGACATGCATTTGGATATTTCTGAAACTGCATAAATTAAAAATATGTAAGTTGGGGACCTACTGTTTTGTTATGGGCAATGCTGTAAAAAAGTCCTTTAATGTAAAAGTCTGTTTAATTAAATTGGCCTATAATTTTGGGAATTAATATAATATGTTTTTTATATTGCTCTAGACTATTTGTCAGTGTTGACAATATTTTCATTATCTAGATCAGGGCTGTCCAGCCTGCGAGCCATATGTGGCCCTCCGCTGCAATGAATGCCGCCCAACATAAAATCATAAACTTCCTTAAAATATTGAGATTTTTATGTACTTATTTTTTTTTTTGAAATTTGCTGCAACATAATCAGATATCTCACTAATAAAGAAAAAGAAATTTTTTTTTCTAGTATTAGTACTCCTGTCTTTCTTTAAAATTAACTATATTTTACTTACAGCTCTAGTACAGGATCCAAGTTTTCCTTATAAAACGTTTTCGGCCTTTCTAGGAGACCCTCTTCAGTATTCTACATAGATATTCTTATTGTAGTCATTTTCGAACGATTCAATTTCTTCTAGAATGTATCGCTCTTTAAAATTACATCATAACTTCCATTTTTTGCTTTTTAAAAGTTTTTTTAGATTCCCAAGTCTTTATTAACATATAACTATTATATGCAGAAATTACGCTCCGTTACGTTCTGCATATAATAGTTATATGTTAATAAACCTTGGGAATCTAAAAAGAAACTTTTTAAAAGCAAAAAACAGAAGTTATGACTTAATTTTAAAGAGCGATACATTCTAGAAGAAATTGAATCGTTCGAAAATGACTACAATAAGAATATCTATGTAGAATACTGAAGAGGGTCTCCTAGAAAGGCCGAAAACGTTTTATAAGGAAAACTTGGATCCTGTACTAGAGCTGTAAGTAAAATATAGTTAATTTTAAAGAAAGACAGGAGTACTAATACTAGAAAAAAAAATTTCTTTTTGTACTAGAGCTGTAAGTAAAATATAGTTAAATTTTTTTTCATTTTTGTACTAAAAATATATAAAAAAATTAAGTTAATTAAGTTTTTTATTATTTAAATACCTATCTGCAGTTCCTATTTCCATTTTCTAAAATATTTCTTATTTCAGTGATTGAAACTTCTTGACCTCCTCAATAATTTAAAAAAAAATTATGAATGAAAAGAAGTCAGATTATTATGTTACAATATTTTTGCTTATTTGTCATGGTGGATATCATATATTATATATTATTAACTTTTTTGCTTAACAACTATCATTAGAATTAATATATTTTG
Organism: Olivierus martensii; assembly: GCA_000484575.1. Taxonomy (NCBI): domain Eukaryota; kingdom Metazoa; phylum Arthropoda; class Arachnida; order Scorpiones; family Buthidae; genus Olivierus; species Olivierus martensii. Next base: position 5,920 of record AYEL01045571.1, read on the forward strand.
TGTGTGGCTCAAGACAATTTTTCTTCTTCTAATGTGGCCCAAGGGAGTCAAGACAATTTTTTTTCTTCTAATGTGGCCCAAGGGAGTCAAAAGTTTGGACACCCCTGATCTAGATGTTAGCATTTTTTGTTTCTTTTTGATCACTGTTGTAAACCTAACCTCTTTAATACATTTCTGACAAATACTCAAAGTTCATGGTCCATCCTGGTAATGGAAAAATGTTTAATTTGTAACATTTATTTTTGTTGCTGATTTAAAAAAAAATTAGTTTCGTCAGCATGGACATTTTCATGTGGTTCTAGACTGAGCACACAACATGCATCCCTATTTGTGGATTTGCCAAATACTAGTGGTCTAAAAATATTTAGTAAATTTTTGATTTTCACCAAAATTTCCAAAAGTAAGAAATTGAATTTTTAATTATTTTCATGAGTTTTATTTATTACCAAAAATGTTTATGAAAGCAATAATATATTTTCAATAATTCATAATTTGAATGCTTGATAATTTTAAATAGCAATCAAAATTTTCTAGCTTTAAAATATTGTAGTTGTTGATAGATGGCTTTCAGTTTAGACAAAGAACAAAGTCATAAATTATGGTGGGAAGTAAGCAATTGACCAGTTAGCATGGGAAGTGACTGAATATAAATTAAATTTGGTTAATTCAATATCTTGATTTTTAAAAAGTGTTTTGTTATCTTAGCTTTTAGTTATATCTTACTATGCAATAAAGCTATTTATTAAAAATAATTAAATTATAATTTGTAGATATTTCCTATTTATATACAAGTATTTTTGAGTAAATATACATTTGAAATGATCCAAAGAAATATATAATTAACAATGTAATAACTACACCTAGCCCTTGATTTTTCACAGTACTCAATTTACACGGTTTTTAAATGAAAAAAAAAAATTTTTTTGGAGTTTTATTTGATTGTCTTGCATTATCCCATTTATAAATTAAGACTATCATATTGTCACGTTTTGTGGGTTTATGAGTTTGTAGAGATTAATAAAGAGTAAATACAGCTATATTTTGTATAGTCCAATTTATTTACACACAAAACAAAATTTCTATATTTCATATAGTCCAATTTATTTACACACAAAACAAAATAATCTTTTCACTGTAAATTCAATACAAAATCCAATAATTATCTCATATAACACTGATCTATGTCTTTAATTCAGAATAAATCACAGTTCTTCTTAGTCCACTTTCGCTTTCACAATTTATTGCTCACTGCAGTTCTTCTTAGTCCACTTTTGCTTTCACAATTTATCGCTCACTATTCATTTTACTGTCCAAGTCGCTTTCACAATTTATCGCTCACTATTAACTTTTACTGTCCAAGTCTACTTTCACAATTTATCGCTCACTATTAACTTTTACTGTTCAAGTCTCGCCTCACAATTTATCGCTCACTATTAACTTTTACTGTCCAAGTCTCGCAGTGCAATTTATCGCTCACTATTAACTTTTACTGTCCAAGTCTCGCAGTTCAACTAAACTCAACTCAGGTTTGCAGCTTTCCTATTTATGTTTGAATGCTTTTATTGTTTTTATTTGTACTTGCGACTTGCCTATTTAACAATTTTCCTACATTCTAGATTGTACAATAACTGCCAAGTTAAGAATCATCTTGTTTTTAGAAATTCTGTAACAAATATTCCTTTCTGCTGGGTTCAGTGCCCCATTCAGCTACCAGTTGCGCAAATCAACCGGAATATTGTTAATTTGTGTTTTTTTTAACTGTATTTGATGTTAATTAATGTGTTTTCATTTTCAAAAATAAATTGAAAAAGTATAAGCATTAAATTGTGTCTAAAAATATCAAATCAACCGGAATATTGTTAATTTGTGTTTTTTTTTTAACTGTATTTGATGTTAATTAATATGTTTTCATTTTCAAAAATAAATTGAAAAAGTATAAGCATTAAATTTTGGTTTGCACAATTTTTCCAGGAACGTATCTACCATATAAAGTGAGGGATGAGTGTACTTGATTTGAAAATAAATTCAAATATTGTTTTTATTGAAAGAATACTTCTCTAGTGTTTCCTTTTGATACACCATATTTGCAATATTGTTATTAGATAACTGAATTGATATCTTCTCTTTTTAAAAGATGTTTTAGTATTTATTATTTATAATATTGATCATTTTTTTTAGACAATTAAAAATATATTAAGCTTTTTTTATATATTCAATTAATTATACAATTAGTTTTTTAAATATGAGATTTTTTCATAAATATAATGAAAATTTTTACAAAAACCCTATTACTATTAAGTTCTTCTAGATAGAAATTACTATAATTTCTATCTAGAAGAACTTAGCTCATATATTTCAATAGTGCATATATTTATATTGAAAAACAAATAAAATGATTTAGAAGACATAAGTTTAAGCTTGCATTTTCAGTGTGTATATTATCACGCACGCACACGCATACTCAGACACAAAGATGAATACATAAAGAATTATTTAAAAATAAATAAGTTCATCTAAAAAGGCTATATAATATAAATAAAGAGAATTGTTAACAATGCAACAATGGAGTAAAGTTATTTATGTCAAAAACTTTATTATTATTAAGTTTAATAGATTTTTGGATATAAACAATGTCCCATTGCAATTAAAATCTAACAAAATCAACATTTGGATAATTTTGTTGTCAACTACTGCATTTATCCTAAAGCCTTAAAAATATTATTAATTAAAGAACTTTACGCAGTTGGTTATATAAAAAATCTTTTATTTGAAGTACTTTTGGTTAGTGTGATAACCATCTTAGTAAAGTTCGTCTAGTCAGAGTTTGTTTCGTCCTTTAAGTAGTTCGTTATCAAAATCACTCCTCCACAGACTCACAACGATCTTCAAATATACAAGTTTATTCACAAACACAAAAGAATATTTACAATTATATATACAAAGTAAAAATACTATACAAAAAAAATGCACTATGGGGATTCTGGGTGACTCCACCTATGATAAACAAAACAGTCAAAACAGTTCTCCATGGTAGGATAGGTGTGTGAGTACGCAGGAGAGTGAATCCTTCCCGATCTACAAAGAACACCCCAGAAGTCCACCGCTACCTGGTCCACTTCTGTACACTCTCTGGGATCTATCTCCCCAGAGAACCTCGACGGCAAGACTCTAATGTTGACCTCGCCGAACTTTAACCCAGAGCCCGTCATTCTGACCTGCTCCATCCGCTTCCGTGTGATCTCTTTCTCTCTCTCTCTACGTCTGTCTCCGATGCTCACCTCACACTCACTCCTGTCCAACTGACTTGATTTTCTTTTTTTCTTTCCCTGCGGTTCCGCTCTTTTATTACACACTCGTCTCCCTCTCCCCAGTTTTAAAACAAAACTATTAAAAAGCAGGAGACAAAGTGACTGAGAAACAACATCCATTAAAAAGGCATATTTAGAGAGTTAACGCTTGTTTTTCCTCTTTCCCGCAGTCCCATTCTTTTATTACATACTTGTCTCCTTCTCTCCAGTTTAAAAACAAAACTATAAAAAAGCAGGAAACAAAGCGACTGTGGAATAACATCCATTACTAGACACTCTCAGGGAGTTAACCCTTCCCTAAATTGGTCTAATTACCACCTTGTTGACTGACACCATTTATTTGTTTAGCTTCTGGCAGCCTCCCACCAGGAAAGTCCAGGTGTACAAATCCCAACAATCTTCAACAAAAAATACTGGACTACAATTGAATTTGTTATTTATGCATCTAGCAATTATTTTTGCAATTATGCATCTAGCGTGTGTATATAATTTAAGCAAATTCAATTGTAATTCAGTATTTTTCGTTGAAGATGGTTATCATACTAACCAAAAGAACTTTAAATAAAAGATTTTATTTATATAACTAACTGTGTAAAGTGCTTTAATTAATAATAATTTTAAACATTTGGATACTTTGCTCTAATTCACCCTTTGTGAAAATGTTAACTGATTTCTTTATTATGCATACTAAATTACTTAATCCAATCATATGATAAATGAAGTTAGTTTTGCCAGATTCACCTTATTTGAATAACAATTTGATAGATTTCTAATGTGGATAGATTTTCTGGATTACTTTTAATCCAAAATTGCACACTAAAACAAATTTTTAGAGTGGAAGTTGGGATAACTAGACATATTCCAATAGCTGATGTTAATCAGAATTATGATTATTCAAATATGCAAAACATTTATAAGTAAGAACTGCTCTTTATGAATGTTTTGCTCATTTGAAGATGATTTATACAGGGATCACACAATTGCACCATTGCATCAAATCGAAAATGCTGCTACGAATGCATCATTTTTCACGTTTTTGCGCCAAATTCATGATCTGATGACAACATGATACAAGCAATCGCTAAAAGTTTAAACATGTTGAGATCAAAATAGGAAGCTATCACACCCTATTTCAAAGCATATCAAATTTTGTCAAATTTTATTTCAACTATTTTTTTTTAATTGCCTTGGTCTGTTTACTGATCTATGATACCAAACGCATCAATCAGAGTGCATTTTGATGCTTGTGATTAAATTGAAGTTTGCCTCATTACTTTTTCCGTTTTTATCAATTAAATATAAATATTGTTATCCAAAACCTTTCATGAATGCATTAATATTAATTGTTAAATATTTTAAAAAGCTTTCTTGATTTTAAAAAATAAATGTATGAGCCCTATTGGTTTGGCCAGATTTGAGAAAGGTTATTATATTTCATTCTGATATTGCTTCAAAGATTGTTTAGAGATGTATATTATTTGCTTCAAGATGTTTTTTCAAGGTGACAAAAGTAAGTTCTCTTTTTAGTATTTATATTTTAATATTTAGTATTTAGCTATTTTAAATTTTGAAAACTTGCTTTGAAAGAATATAGTTTACGGTAAAAGAGTTCATCTCATTAAGTAACTATTTCTCATGATCATTTTTAAATTAACAAAATATCATTCGACAGAGCTTAAGAAATATTAGATATCTGTCTTGTTTAATTGTGTCAGATTCTGGATTTTTGAGAAAATCAAGACATACGAGATTAGTACTGTGTCATGCTCAGATATGGAGGCTTGATGGCGAAATAGCGAAGGAAATGATCCAAACACCAAAGGTTTGATTTTGATTCCAAGTTGCCACCATTTGTGTAATTTGTGCATTAATTGCTTGATTTTATATTTGTTTTTTAATAAATTTGATTTTTTTTTAAAACTTGATGATTATATATAACAAGGTCAGAAAATAACTATATGAATGTTATTTTAAGTGTACTAATTATTTTTTTTTTATAGAGGATGATTCAAAAAGATTGTGCCAAAATTTAGATTTGTAGAGAATAAAATTCTGATTAAAAATTCTAGTCGTGTTTTTTGATTTGAGGCTTTGTTTAAAAGATATAATGTGTGAAAGTTTTGTGATGTCATTTCCGGTTGTCAAATATTTTAAAAATATGCTTATTTGTATTTTTAAAATCATCTATAAATTTTAACTACTTAAAAATTATCCTAAAAGTTTAGAGTATCAAGAACAGATTGCTTATTAAATTAGCGACCAATTATTTAAAGCAGACGTGTCAAACTCATTTTAACTCAAGGGCCATTTTATGAACTTGCAAGATTACCGAGGGCCACATCGCATTTATATTTTTTTAAAATTAAATTTTGAGAAGAGTTGCAATTATATAAATAAGATAATTTTAAAAAATTGTGAAATTTAAATGAATTAAGTACAATATATGTAATTGCTTTTCCGCCTTGTACATATCCATCCAGTTGTGTTTACCAACATCGAACATTTCATCTAACATTATTAATTAATTAAAATTGCATTACTTTATAATTTTGTTAATTTCAGCCAATAAACTTCATTTCAGTACTTAATTTTTTCAATGTTTCTTGTCGCCCATGTATCAAAACGGAAATGACATCACAAAACTTTTAGGCATTATATTTTTTAAATGGAGCCTCAAATCAAAAAAAATTGGACTTTTTTACTCAGAATTTTATTCTGTACAAGCCTGTAAATTTTGGCACAACCTTTTTGAATCACTCTATAATTTATCATTTTAATGTATTTTTTGGCCAAAATTTGTTATGCTTCCAGGGAATTCTTTTAAAACATTTATAACTTTCAAATATTAATAAACAAAATAATAGAAATTATGCTTATTTTATATTGATTAAGGTGTGTGTTATTGAGTTTGCACATACAGTAGGGCCTCAACATTTGCGGATTCGCTTATTCGCATCCGACTTTCTTGTACAGCTTTTCGGCATTCGCGCTTTGCTTATTCGCAGTTTTCCCCATTTGAGGGAGAAATTTTTCCATAAATTTTTTAATAAAAATTTCTGTATACAGTATGGTACAGTATTTATTTATATTAATATCACAATTTATTCTATTAGAAACACAAAAAGCTTTATATAAGCACAAGCTCCTTAGACGCATAGTTCAAAAAAAATTGCTGAATTAATGTAGTTTTGATTTTGATATCCGGGACTTTACGGCTATGCCCGTATATTTTCTTAATTCTATCGAGTGCTAGAATACATCGTCATGTCTGGAAAAAGGACAGCTAGTCAGAAGTCGATAACTTCCCATATTTGTAAGCGTGCGAAATCGGTGATGACCCTTTCAAAGAAACTGGAAGTTCTCGATATGTTGCTAGAGGGAAAGAGTTACGCTGAAGTAGGTAGACTTTTTGGTGTAAATGAATCTACAGTTAAATCGATAAAGAAAAAGGAAGATGCAATTAGGCATAGCATAAAGAGTGGTACTCTATTATCATTGAAGCACACTTCCCAAATAAGAGATAAGAACATAGAGAAAATGGAAAAGGCTCTGTACTTGTGGATAGAAGACCAGAACCAAAAGAATATGCCGATAAGTAAGGCTATAATAAAAGCCAAAGCCATAAAGCTCTATAAACACTTTGTGGAATCTTCAGATGATGATCCAAATAAATTTGTTGCAAGTAGCGGTTGGTTTGACAAATTCAGGAACTGTTATCGCCTTCACAACATTAAGTTATCAGGAGAATCGGCTTCCGCAGATCATGATGCAGCTGCTAAATATCCAGAGGAATTAAAGAGAATAATCGAAAAAAAGGGGTTATCAACCACAACAAGTCTTTAATGCGGACGAGACAGGGCTCTTTTGGAAGAGAATGCCTACCCGAACATATATTGCTAGGGAAGAGAAATGAGCACCAGGTTTCAAAGCAGCTAAAGACAGATTAACTGTGTTGATATGTGTTAATGCCTCTGGAGACTTTATGGTAAAACTAATGCTACTGTATCAGTCTCTAAATCCACGTGCACTAAAGGGGCAAACAAAAATTGCCTCCCTGTCTTTTGGAGAGCCAATTTAAAAGCTTGGGTAACAGCTTCCGTTTTTATGGATTGGTTCAATCACTGCTTTGTGAGTGAAGTAGAACGTTAGCTAAAAGCTAAAAATTTAACATTAAGTGTTTTGCTTGTTCTCAATAATGCACCTGGACAACCAGTTGAAGAATTACAGCTTGCTCATCCACAGGTTGAAGTTGTGTTTCTTCCTCCCAATATCACTTCATTGTTGCAACCTATGGATCAAGGCGTTATAAAGGCTTTTAAGAGCTATTACACATGACACACTTTCGAACATATTTCTAGCATCATCGAGACTAATCTTGCTATTTCTTTGAAAAACGCATGGAAGGAATTTACAATCGCCCATGCTCTTACAATAATTTGTAAGTTCTTGAAGGAACTGAAAAAAAGCACACTTAATGCTGCTTGGTTGAAACTTTGGAAAGTTGTTATTGATTATACTGATCCTCTTGCAGAAATAGACGAGAAATTGAATCGCATGGTTGATATTGCTTGAAGATTATTCAGTGAAGGATTTCAGGATACTATAACAAAGGATAATGTTGAAGAACTCGTGAATTCTCATGATGAAGAACTAACAGAAGAAGATCTGGAAGGAATGCTTGAATCATCTGAAGAGGAAGAAGAAAGTTCAGAAGACAAAGTGAAGTTCACTTCAGCGAACTTGAATAAGATCTTGAAACTTACAGATGAACTATCTGAAGAGGTTATAGCAGCTGATCCTATAAATGAACGAAGTCTGAAATTCAAAAATGGACTAGATGACCTACTGGCTCCGTACAAAGTTTTGCAAAATGAAATGAGAAGAAAAGCCCAGCAGCCAACTCTTCCCTCTTTCTTCAAGAAAATTGAATATCCAGTAACAGAGACTGTCGTATCCATCAACAAGCAGCAACAGTATGATATCACAAAGAAGCACAAAGAGAAACTTGACGTAAACAATCCTTTCACCGCAGATGATGTGTAGTACAAGGCTAGACATCATCAGCACATCACCTCTGTTATAACCTTTTCTAGAGTCGTATAGCAGATTTCTATACAAGAACGAAAATGTTAGTTCTGGGAAATCTTTCTACGTTATGTTTCTAGTACACAGTATGTAACATACAACCGGTATGTACTGTACTTTAACTTTTTCTTCATTGTAATAATAATTTTAAATAAATATTAAAAGTAATTATACAGTACTATACATACTACTTATTGTTCCACATTAAGTAGATATACTCCAGCCCCCAACTCCCGTTTTCCCATAGGATCTTAACTTTAACTTTCGTGCCAATTTTTGTGAACGTAACCCCAACGAATGTTGAGGCCCTACTGTACTTTGATATATTTATTATTGATTTTAGCTTTTGCTAAGTGGATTAATCCAGTGAATCTAGATGGAATACTATTACATGTCACTATCTAAAAATATCAATTATTTCATTGGATGGCTAAGATTTCATTTAAAAAAATCATGTATTCTTTAATCTCATATACAGGACAAAATGTCGAAGAAAAAATAAAATTACAAAAAAATTCTTATACTATGAGAGAGGGTAAAAATGCAATAAACCCTGAAAATTTTAAAATATTTCAATGAAAATTAAGTGAAATATCACAATTTAAGTTTTTTGACTATTAGACTTAATTATTATTAATTGCCTGTCAGATGCTGCCAGCAAAAATTGACTGTGATGGACTTCAAAGGATTTTAATATAGCAATATACAAAACTACAGTGGAAAATGGTTAACTGATAACACGAAATGATTGGGATTGGAAAATGTGTATGTGTTAACCAATGTTTTGTATTAGGAGAAGAATTAAAGAAAAGATTGTGAATGTTTCTCCAAGTTTATTCTGTGAGACTATAACAATATTCCATGTAAAAAATAGATATTTTTTAAATTTTCTTTTAAAATGAATAAAATAAAAAACGAATCTAGATGGAATACTATTACATGTCACTATCTAAAAATATCAATTATTTCATTGGATGGCTAAGATTTCATTTAAAAAATGATCTCACTTCCCGCATTTTCACTATAACACGATTTTATAAAAGTAAAATTAATTTTTTAATTTAAAATTGTCTTATGTACCCAGCATGCAGACAAATTGGATGAACTACTCAAGTCCCACTTAATGTTATTGATATAATAGTCAAAATAGCACTTCAAGCAAGGTGCAAAAAGATTTTAATCTTTTTGCACCTTTCTCGAAGTGCTGTTTTGACAACTATATTGATATAAAGCAAGTAGTTTTTTCTAAAATTAATTAATGTTATTGTTTTTCCATTTCCATAGGAGGGATACTTTGCGTGTGCATGCATGCAGGTATCCCTCCTATTAGGGCCACCGAGAGAAATTTTCAGGCCCATGACAAGTCTGTAGTCCGGCCTTGAAAATTTTTATTAAACTAAAGTGATGTCACTTAAAAACTGCATCACTTTGGTTTAAGAAAAAGCCATATAAAGCATTAAATATTTATTTAAAAAAGTGTACAATAAATTCAAAATTCGATACATTACATACCACATTATATATGAAATAGCTTATTTTGGCATGATTGCTTTGGGTGTTTGTTTAGGTGATAGTGCACTCTGGCTGCAGCCTGCGAACTATCAGACATGCTATGTGACATCAGAGCCTGATGGCCAGGCCCATGACAAAAGTCTCTGATGTCACCCCCTCTTGGCGGCCAAACCTCCTATAACACAGCTTCCTATAACACAGCTTCCTACAACACAGCTTCCTACAACGTGGTTTTGCTTCAACACGATTTGAAAATTGCAAAACCCTCACGGTATTAACATGATATTTCTACAACACTATTCTTACTTAACAAATTTATAAAACTTACATTTACTCTCCTACAACACAAAACATTTTCAATAATTTCTGTAAATCCGTATTAGGGGACACAATACACACACAAAATGCAATCATTGAGAAATACTTAGCTAAAATTAGTCATAAATGCAATTTTGCTAGTTTGCCATGAGAAGGACGATATGCAGTATATTTTCGATTTCGGTTTGAAATTGAGTTAATTGGTGACCACTGAGTATTTTGTGTTCCAAAACATTCAGTTCTTGGATAAAAAATAAGTTTTTACTCTTCGATAGAGGAATGTGAAAGAGCAGGAAAACTTTCTTATTCATAATAAATATTTTTTTTAGGTATATGTTAAGGAATGATTGTTTTCTATCAGGTTGCTGCAGGTTAGATTACAAATTTTGTAAAGAGAGCAGAAGATACAACAACTTTATGCATAAAATAGTTCAGAAAGTGAAATTCATATTGTTAAAGAAAAAACATTCTTATTTTAACAAAACAGTGGTGAATATTATATAGGCTGTATACTTTTTCTTTCCTTTTATTTTACGTATGCTCTTAAAAATACAATATTGTTTTTTAAGGGCTTACATGTATATTTTTTCTTTCTTTATCTTTTGTGTTATTAATATTCTTAATAAACATTTTCTTATGTGGAACTACAGAAAGTTATTTGTTTTGGAACGTAACTTTCTTTTTTGTATTGGCTCTTGGTCTTATACAACAGTTTTTCAGGACCTATCTATCATGTTATAGGAGGGATACCAGTATGTATATATATATTATTTATTTAGGCTTGTTGGTCAGTAGATAAACAGTTGCTTTTCCATACATTTCTCATCCAAAAGTATATAGATTTGAAAATAAATTTTGATTAAATTTTATAATTTAAATTACTATCTATATTAATTATTTTATTTATATTATCTTTCTATTTGGCTAATATACGTATATTCTTACTCATCAGGTAAATGCAGTTGATTTAATCTTGAAATTTTACAAGAGATTGATGTGAATGGGAACATTATCAGTACATGATGCAAGCCAGGGACTAAACAGGAAGAATTATATTTCTTTATATGCAATTCAGCAATTAATTGCAGTCAGCATGGGGTTACTGCAGTCAAATGTCATGCAAAGAATGTGTCATATATTAATATTTCAAACAGCCATCCTTCAAGATCTAATGAGAATACAATGATATCATCTGAGTGCCTCACTGAGAATGAGATGGAAGAAACATCATTAGCTACTGTCTTTCTGAGCACTTGACAGATATTGGATAAGGATTTTTAAAATAATAGATTCCTTGGGAGCTTTGAAATATCCCCATATTTCAAAACTAGTAAAAGCTCTGTTATCTTTATTCCATGGCAATGTTAATATTAATAGTCTTTAGTACTGGTAAATGTATAATTAATAACAGATATAAACTAAGTTTAAAAGTATAAATGCACTCAGAAAAATCAAATCATATGTCAAGTGCTGTTGTATTAACAAAATTGAAAATATTATTATAAATCCAAAGATTTTAAAATATATAAAAAAAATCTAGACAAAGGAAAATGGAAAGGCTACATGCCATCAGAGAATATATAAAAAGAAAAAATAATAAAGATTCCATACATAATAGAGAAATTGAATTAAGAAAAGGAAGACATGAACTTAATCAAAGACTTAAAAGCTGCACAATTGATGCTCAGCAAGCAGTAAAAAATGGCATCCAAAAAAAATATAGGTATCCCTTGTTATATGCAATCTCATTTTATGCATTTTCGCTATAACGTGATTTTAAAAAAGTTTTCATTTAATTCTCTCACGTATCCAACATGCAGACAAAATGGATGAACTACTCAAGTCCCACTTATCAGTGCTCAATAATGAACTTCTGGAAATGGAAAACAACATGAATGATATTGTTTTCCATTTCCAGAAATCATTAGCCCTTTGTGGCTGAGCCCATCAAATAGCTTACAACAAAACAAATGATTGAATTTTTTAAACATTGACAGTGCCATCAGAATAATTGAATAAAATGATTCTAATGAGACTAGAAGCACCAAAGTTGCAAAAGAAATTCAGAATTCTTGGCTTGCTACAAAGAGCTATACTAGAATGCTGTTCATCAGGTGAGTCTCAACTCTTCATTAGGATGAGATGATAGGCTGATGATCTTCAACTTTCATTAAAAAGTTGAAGATCATCAGCCTATCATCCCAGGCTCTTGAAGAGAGCAAAAGAGTGATAATCCAGACTCACCATATCCAGTCCATTCATCACCAGATTGAAGACTGTCAGAAGTATATAGTGTTTAGGTGTTTATAATATTGTAATAATTAAATTCATTCATTAAAATTTTTGTTCACAGGTGTAAAGTTTTCATTTTTTTTTTTTTTAATCCATCTGAAGAAACCCCTATCTTTACCTCAACCATGCTAAATTCAACTTACTTTACACGATTTCGTGTTACGCGATTATTTCATTGAACCAATTAATCATGTAAAGCGAGGGACATCTGTAATGTCTACAGTGGAGAGTGGGCAAATTTTTTGATAGAAGCTTCTTCACACATTTCAACAATTTTAACTTCTCAAGAGAAAAATAAGGAGAAAGTTTTCAAAATTACAAAAAAAAATCAGTAATTGAACCGTTCACAAGCCTGTGAGGGTCCCCAACGTATGTTGACTGGTGTCTTGAGTTTTATCATTCGATAATCTCATTTCTGACACCAGTGTGAAAAACTTGCAGTGGATGGCTGATATAAAAATATGTATGTCGATAAATTTTAGCATATTTTTGAATAGAGTTGCGAGTAAGTGACGCAGGGATCCAGGATAGAAGAATTGATTCCGATACTTATTCAAAACAACTAATGTATATTTATTAAAAAAAAAACAGGAAATAAAACAATATTAACATAAATTGCTAAAGAGAGCTATCTGACCTGGAGATCATATCTGGGAGAGGGGGGGAGAGAGAGAGAGAATTAAAAAAAATTATGTAATTTCTCCATTATTCTCTTATGTCTTTGTTTCCTATCTCATCGGACGATCGCCGATGGGATGGAACACGGATTCACCTTTTTCGGTCTACATTTTTGCAACTTCTGTTTGGAAAGTGTTCTTCGCTCTCTGTCTTGATCGTCTCTCTCTCTCTCTCTCTCTCTCTCTCTCTCTCTCTCTCTCTCTTTTTTTTTTTTTTTTTTTTTTTTTTTTTTTTTTTTTTTTTTTTTTTTTAAGACGAACTTATGTTTTGTTTATTCGATAAGAGACGATCATAGTCTCCTATTGTTTAGCAGAAAGCGATCTCATTTCATCGTTTGATGAAATCAACCTTTCTGCTTCCCAGACATATCCAATTTTTATTAAAAAATTTATTTCTAATAATTATAAAATTTTATTAATTGAAACTTATATTTAAATTATTTTATTATGGTTTGCTGGTCTCCACAAGACAAATTGATAAACTCCACTTTTTGGATTTTTTTAAATTTTAGTATCAAAACACTTGATTGACTCTTAATTATTTATATTAAAAATAAATTTCCTTAATAGTTAGACTTAACACCCCTAAATGACAAAATTTTTTTGGCCATTGAATAATAAATAATTTATTTCAGAAGCCATACCATTAACTGGCCAGTGAATAATAAATAATTTATTTCAGAAGCCAATTCGATTAACTCCATATTCTAATGTAAATCATGGCAATAATGCGATTCAAACATAAGTGTCATATTATGCTTAAAACATTTTTGAATTTATCCTTCAAAGTTAGAATTATATTTTGATATCTTTTAAAATCACTAAACTGGAAGGATCGATTGAGTGACATATAGGAAAGGTGCGATACCACTTACATGAAAGTTTTGGCTAATCAGTTTTTTTTTATTCAATAATTTTTTTGGTTTTAGTCAAGATCTTTAGTCATCTAGGATACGACAATAAGAATTTAGTTAAGTAATTTTAAGTACCGTAGCATATATTAGATGATAACGGGCAAACTGTTCATTTTGTTATAAAAAAAATAAATAATCGGTTAATGTTATATGTTGATATTAATAGAATAATGCCTTTGTAAAATGAATAATTTATTATATTAAACAAAGTAAAAAATAATTAAATACAAAAATAATGAGACTACTGAGATAATAACTCGATGACTGTGTCTAAAAGTTGATTCCCACTAGCACGGAACTGCGGCAAAAAATACGTGCGTGACGAAAGCAGCGCAGTTTTGGTTATACCGCGGTCTAAAAATTGCTACCGTCCAGTGTCTAGATGGATTCAACTTTTCTGCGATGGTAAAATCCATCAAGATAATATCCACCAATGAAATCCATGCATTTTCAGATATTGAATTGTTGGCAACCTTAACAGTCAAGTTGGCAGGATTATTTGTTATTAAATCTCATCTCTTTGATCAAAATTGCATAGAAACATTGTTTGTATTTCTTCTTTTAAATATTTTCAATCCAGCATTTTCCCTTCCTCAATTTTGTTTCAGTTCCCTCATTTACTGCAACTGTTAATATCATTTCATAAACAGTGAAGTAGTGTCCGTTTTGAGTTACATAACGGACTATGAATCATGGGAACGGCACTAAGATTCTTGGGGAAAGCGAAGCTTTCAGAGACTGTGGGAATCCCCAAGCGGAATTGCCCCTACATTTATCTGCGACGGTTTTTGACCATTTCGCTTTTCAAGGCAAATAGTGGGAAACAATCTTAACTCTGCGTTCGGCCTCATTCTTGCAATGCTCTGATATTGTTTAGCAATCAAACTTTCGTTTAACATTTGAAATATATACTACATTAAGTTATTTTTTAAAATATTTTCAAGATTGAATTTGATGGTATTATTATGATTTTTTTTATTTTCATTTGCCAAATCGATTAACTCCATTAGTTACACAAAAAATTGTGATAAAATAACAATTACTCCAAGAATATACTATCTTATGCATTTTATATGTCGTTAGATAAAAGCTACATTTGTAATAACACGTTCTACAATATTTATTTGAATTTATATTTTAAAGGGACTTTTAAAATACAATTTATATTATTTTACAATTTTTCTCTTTTTGTTTTGTGGAGTTAATCGATTTGGCAAGTGAGCGAGCAGCTCAATTAATCTTAGTTAGTTAGTGTATGTTATTTTAGCCATCTTCAATACATAAAAATGCAAATTTTACATGAATAATCAAACATTTTTTGGTTTTGAATGTTTTTAAATGTTGTTTAAAAGTTTTTAATACAAAATTTTCACTTTGCAGATGACCAAAAAATGTCCAATTATTCCTGTAGAATTTGTGTGTTTATGTATTGAATTATGGCTAAAATATTAGCCGAAACTGCTCTACATTAATAAATTATTGAATTTTCTTGCTGTAAGGTCTTTGTTTTTCCTTTTTATTATCTATAGAAGAAATTCAGTAAATAGAAGGAAAATTAGGAGTAATGATAGTGTAAATAGGAGTTAATTTAATGTTTATGATGATCTATTTTTCTTTTGAAACATTTCACTTCTCATTTTTCTTCTTTTCATTCATTTGGTTAATCTATTTTTATATGATGATTGTCTTGTTTGAATTTTTAATGTTAGCAAAGCATAATTAGAATTTACAAATGTATCATCTCATTTTATAAAGATATTTTTTGAGATACAATGGTATGCTTATTTAAATTAGAGCTTAATTTTTAAATTATTTGTGATTATTAAATTTGCAACTTCAAAATGTAATCACTTTCTTCAATTGTATAAACATTGATGTTTTTTGCTACAAAATGATGAAATTGTGGCTTTGTCTGCTATGAAACTGTTATGAAAAGCTTATTTTTCCCTGCTACAAAACTGATACAAAAAGTCATTTTTACTGATACAAAGCTGTTTATCAGCTGTATGATACAAAGTTATTGTATTGGTGAGAGAGTGATCCCTGTTTATACAAGCTTTGCAAGTATAATTTTAACTTTTCAGGAAATTGCTCTTAAGTTGAAAAATATGGTGAATTGCAATAAGCATTGGGATTTGCTTTCAGGCTTTGAACATGATAGTTCTTAAGTAAAAATATTAACAATTGTAATTGATTCTTTACAAAGAAATTATTAATACTGGGACAACATTGCGGAGTATTTAAAACCATTGAGCAACTGGAGGTTCCACCTTTAAATAGCATTCTGAACTCACAATGCATTGTTGTTATAAACTATATGTAAATAAAAAATGTGCTCACCTTGTATTTGAAATGCTATAAAATTTCAACTATTGTGGGAAATCTATTTTTGTAATAATTAAAAGATTCCTTTAACTACTTTTAGGGGCTGTTTGTATTGATATATATCATTTCCATATAATTTTCAACATTAAACAACAACAATAATGATAATGCCAGGATGATTATTATAATTTATCATCAAGAAACATAGTTTATAATAATGTTCAACCAAAATGGAAATTCACATCAGGAACTGTCAGTGTTATCAGTGACTGCTGATTTGGTTACTGATAAGTCTTTTATGTTATTGGTCATTTTAACATCATTAATTATAACAATTTTGTATTTTAACAGTACATATGCATGCATGCATATATGCGTACATACATACAATAATATCCAAAATTGAAAAATCTTACTAACTTATCATAATTATGCTGCTTGTCTTTCATTCTTCATTACAACTTATAATTGATTAGATTTATGTCAACTTCTAATTATTATATAATGTAGTGGTCTCCAAACTTTTTTGACTGCGTACCCCTAAGACAGAAAAAATAAATGGCGCGTACCCCCAACTGATTGAGCAGATATTTATTGTAATTAGCGTTTTAAAGAGGAAATAAGGCTTTTTGTAATATCCAAAAAAGCTATAATTGCACATTATTTTTATTATTAACATAGATGCATATTTATTTTTCTAAATAAAATTTAATGAGAAGAATGGGCTTGCATTTGTTTAATAATTTCTGAAAATGCTGGTTTGATGTTATCTGACACTGCGATACGAAGGTCTGGTTCCAAATTTAATTTATTTCGATATTTAGTTTTAATATTCAGTGATCAGCTTGTAGAGTCTACAATCAATATATAAAAATTGTTTTCACTGTACCCCAGGTATCGTCTCGCGTACCCCCTGGGGTACGCGTACCACACTTTGGAGACCACTAATATAATGCTATATGGATGCCATGTATGTGTAAGAATCTGCAACAGGTCTGGCCGATAAATGTTACATCAGGTCCTGACATCAGAAGGTTAATGTGATTCTCCGACACAACAGTCCGAACAATGAAAGATATAGGCCGATTTTAGAATAAGGTCACGCAGTTAAGAAGTGGCACAGAACTCCAGGGTCGAAAGACTGATTCACCACTTGTTAACAAAAGCAAAAGCAAGTTTATTTAATAACAAAAATAAGAGATTAACATAATATAATTAGAGATCATGAATAAATCATCAAATTGAGATATGAACGACTGAGATAGTTAAAAAGATCAGAATCGAAAGAGAGCCGAAAGGTTTGAACTAGTTATATATATATATACACACACCTGGAAATAGAGTTGTTTTCCTGTTGTAATAATCGGAGTTTTCTTCTTTATCTTCAGCAGTCAAGTCTGAATGAATGAATGAAAATAATAGTCTTTTTATCGTAAAGGTGACTTCCTCCAGCCAGGATGATATGAGTAGTAAGTTCCTTCTTCCCAGTTAGCAGGAATCTGTTGATTGTATATTCTCATTGTCTTCCGTTGTTATACCTTAAGTTAGTCTATAGTCTTATTTGGTTACATCAACATCAGTTCTGTCTGGGTAGGGACAGACACAATGGGAACCTGGTGCTGACCACAAGATTGAGAACAGGGAACCACTTCAAAAGGAATGTTAAACCTTTTATACAGTAGCTATCAATGATGATTAATTATGATTCATAGATGATTGCATACCAAAAAAGGAACAAGTTGAAAAAGAGAGGTTCTTTATCTGATTGCTCGTCTGTTTATGCTGAAGGTTCTGACTCTATTTCCTGTCATAAAACTTTGCCAAATGTGGCGATAAATAATTATTAAATTTTTAGATGAATTTTGAAATAAATTATGATCATTCAGATTTCAAATATTGATCAATTTTGAGAGATTAATTATATTAAAAAGGGAGGGTCTCCCTGGATCTTACATATGCATTAATGGGTGTAAAAATGAAAATTTTTGAAATACACTGAAATTTTAAAATACATCTAAAAAATTAGGATTTTTATTATTTGAAACATTTAATAATTAATCTATTTTATGAGTAAAAATAGTAAAATTAAAAAATTTGATAGAAAATTTATTAATCTGAAAAATATATTTTTCTATTCTAGCTGCAGTATCTGTGATAATCACACTTATTATTTGGTCAATCAGCTATAGTGTTCCCAGTACTCTTATGACTCCACTTGGAACATATGATTATTTTATAACAGAATCTTTAACTAATAAATTATTATCTTGTTTGTTACCAAATATGGCACTTCAATGGGGAATTAAAATAATATCACTTTATGATATATACAGTAAGTTATGTTAGTCTATAAATGTTTTTTATGTATATATAGTACATATATGTAGTATTTAAAATTCTTTTTTTTTTTTATTTTAGATTCTGGTTTAAAATGGAGTGATATATTGCATTCACCATTTAAAGGAGGAGATGGTTTCTGTTTAGGACATGTATTACTGATGATGATCATATCTTTTATTTTATATAGTATTTTACTTTGGTATTTGGATTCTGTTTGGCCATGGCAACCAGGTGTACCCAAATCTGTTTATTTCTGTTTTCTTGTAAGTAAAAAAATTATTTTAAGAACAGTTTTTATTATATTGATAATTTTTTAATCTGAATGATTTAAAGCAGAATTTTCCAAATTATGCTAATACACTGTGTCTACACTATGAAAGCATTGTAACAATGCTTTATTTGTAAAACACGTATGTTTTACAAATAAATTAATAAAATAATATTTTTCTCTATATAAATTTTAATTATGATAGTATTTTGTTGTTCTATTGGAATATGTTAAATCTCGAAATGTATCTTTAAATAAATGAATTATTTTATATCTCCTAGTTTTATTAAAATACAGATAGTTCTTGATTTATGGTGGTGATGTAGTCAGTAACTTCTGTGATTGGTCAATGCAATTCAGTCCCTGTTAGAGCTGGACCCTGGCCTGATATATGGAAGACATCTTTTTTGTTTGCCTCTTGTAATTTTGTGTTCTTTTGTTAAAATAATGTATAGAGTCTTAGTAAAATTTAGTTGCCCAAAATTTATGATTTTTTTTTTTTCACATTTCCAACTTCCAATCAAATCCAACTTATGACAGCAGGGTTTGAACCTAATGCTGTCATAAATCAAAGAAACCTGTAATTACAATAATAAAATCCATAATAAATGAATTTTTAAAAGATTGAATTAAAAACCATACTAATTTCCAGAAAATTTGATTCATTTTTTAAAATAAAAAATACATTACAAAATGAAGTTTTTTGAGAATTACAGAAATTTAAGATAATATTTAATGAAAATTTTATAATTTTTAACTAATAAATAAAACTGAAATGCTTTATTTGTAAATTATCATATTAGGTTTAAATTCAAAGATCACATGGCACTGTGAGGAAGTTAACTTTGACCTGTCCTATTTTTATTTTATTATTCACTTTATTATTTATCGTTATTTTCCTATATGCTAACGTATTATATTTTAGTTTAAAAGTTATATTTTAGTTTTAATTTAATATGCTAATAGATAGCACTTATATACTGTATTTGTTTTGTTGCCAAATATTATATATTAACCATATATATATATTCCTGTCAAGGATAAGAATGAAATGTATTTGCTTAAACATGATTTTTTTTTTTTATTTTAAGGTTAAACTCAGAAAAGATTTCACATTGAGAGATTGGAAGTGATATTTTATGAAATATAACTTATAATAAATATATGAAACAGTTATGATTTCAAAAGATATAAATTATTTCGATATCGTAATTGTTACAGATTACAAATAAATAACAATCAGTAGGACAAATATAGATATTTAATCTACAGATTATTATGTATAAATTTAATCATATTGTTTTAAAATTACCATATTTTAAAATATATTGTATATAGTAGACCACATATAAAACACTTCTAAACTGTGGATTTGTATGATTATCCTGATGAAAAAGTTGTCACAGTTGTCATGGAAATGAAATAAATATCATTTGGTTATTATTACACTCAACAGATATTAAATACTTTCTAATATCCATTGATATTAAAAAATTAATTTAATATTTATTTTTTAAATAAATATTAATACAAATGTTACATTCTTATAAATTGAAAACAATAAAATAAAATACTTCCTGTAGTCATCATGATGTTATTACCAGTGCTTTGACAACTTCTCTTAATTATTCATGTGATTATGACCATATAATAATGCATTTTGCCAAAATTAATAACAACATAGATTAATTTTTAAATACAGTGAGTGATCGGTTAACGAACATAATCTGTTCCAAGATAATGTTTGTTATCCGAATTGTTCGTTAACCGATCATCAATTTACCATAGGTTTTTATGGGAATTTGATTAATTCGTTCCAGAGACCCAAAAAACATAAATAAAAAATTATATAATTTCTTACTACGTTTATTTATATGTAATAACAATAATATATACACACAGTTTTGCATTTTCATCCATATGTTTATTTTCTGATAAAGAATCTGTCCAATATCGATTGCTTTTCTCTCTTCAGAATTTTTTGTAAGTGATTAATAGCATTGTCATGATAGAGATCCCCAAATCTATTGACCTTAACCTGGTATGGATGCCATTCCTGTGTTAGAGATCTCTAATCTTATTGACCTTAACTTGGTATGGGTGCCAGTGATAGAGATCCCCAAGCCTATTGACCTAAATCTGGTATGGGTGCCATTCTGGATAGAGATTCCCAAGCCTATTGATTTCAACCTAGTATGGGTGCCATTCTAAGGGCAGAGATCCCCAAGCCTATTGACCTCAACCTGGTATGGGTGCCATTAAAGATCCCCAGGTCTATTGACCTCAACCTGGTATGGGTGCATTCTAAGATCACAAAATTGTAAAATCTCTTACCTTCTTTAATAAAGCTTTGATTTGTTTTACGTTGTCTCCAGGTTCGTTTTAATCGGGAAAACTATTTTTATTCCATCCTTACCCATAAGTCCACGAACGTGCAAGGCCTAAGCCTGTCATCAGGTTAGATAAGCCAAAATATCCTCATGGAATATTTTTATCTGGTGGTGGCTACTTAGAGCTGCCATCATCCCAGACTGACTAACACCCATGATGGGGTCAACCAGAATATTGAAGGATGGGTTTCAACGAGCTGGGCCAAGATAGAGCTGCCATCATCACAGACTGACCAACACCCATGATGGGGTCAACCAGAATATTGAAGGATGGGTTTCAACGAGCTGGGCCAAGATCTCTCCTGAAAAATTGGAAGAGTGGGACCCATGGATCCTCCAGAATGTTAAGCCACAGCTTTACCACACAGCCATCGGGCTGACCTGTCATTCCGTCAGTCCACAGGACCCGCAGTTTGTTCTGTGAGGTGTCTGTTATCCGAACATAAAAATCTTTCGAAAAAGTGTTCATTATCCAAACTGTTCGTTAAGTGATCACCCACTGTAATAAATTTAAACTTTTTTAATAAATGCTAAAAATCAGTTTTCAGACAAAATGATTGAACACTTGTCATTACTAGCCTACCTAACCCTGTTACTTAGATAAAATAAATGGAATTGTGCAAAGCTCTGTAGACTCAAATTTGCGCTTGAACCAATTAATCTCATTGGTTTATGAGTATTGTAAGGAAATGGAACATCTTCCACTTAGGTGAACATCTTTTTGAAACAAATTGTATATTCTTCACTCCTCTCAAATACAAGTAACTTGCTTAATTACTTAGCACACATTGCAGTTTTAGATCAAAACTCTCTTTTAATTAGCTTTCGTTTAATACAAACGTTTTCGACGTTCTAACGCCATCCTCAGGTATCTTATCTTACAATACAATAGAATATTGTGAAAGAATAGAACATCGCTATGGAATCCTGTTTCTTTCGAACAAAAATTTTCAAATTCAAAAATTTAACCTCTAGCATTCGCTTACACTAACATATATATATACATAATTATAATTTAACAATAGCAGACCTCTATTATATATATTAGACATTATAATATGAATTATATCTTAAAACAAAATAAATTAAACTACATATTTTCTACATTCAGAGAGTAGTTACAATACGTGGCTTTCCGACCTTCTTTGTCACATATCATACTATATTAGCAGTCCTTATCAATACGATATCATAACAATTCTTTTTACAATGCTATTAACTAATTAGCTAGATAGTCATTCTATATGCAATTCAACTTTCCCATCATTCGTATCATCAATCTTCCTCTGGGCCACTAAGCTTACTTTGCTTTACTCATCACATACCTCCATGCCCCTGACGGCTCCCAGTTCATTTTGTCATTCACCAGTATTTCTTTATTACTCCTTTTCATTATCTCTATCGCCTCAGATATTGTCGGCTGTGTATACGATGGCACTGACTTAACCTTCTTCGTCTCCTCCCACTTTATTTCTATATCATTGGCATACGCTTCTGTCGCTAGCGCTGTCGTCAATTTAGCGTTTCGCACGTCTCTTTTATGTTCCTCTATTCTCTTTTTAATTGTCCTTGTCGTGACTCCTACGTACGCTTTCTCCTTATTTTCTTTTATATCTCTCAATGGTATTCTATACACCCCACTCTTCTCTTGCTGCTCTAGTGGATCTTTATCATTTCTTAGTGTGTTGAAAAGGGTGGGATTTCTTCTCGTTGTTAACCTCTTCTTACATTTCTTTGCTAATTTCTTCATCGCATTTACATTCTTAAGATGGTACGGAACTACCATAAAATCCTTATTTCCTTCCTCCTCCATTTTAGAATCTCCCAGCTTATTCTTGACTTCTTTGTATATCTGGTTAAGAAAAGAAACGTTATACCCATGGCTTATACCTACCTTCCTTATATACTTCAATTCTTCCTTCAGACTTTCCTCTTTCGAACTA
This sequence comes from Olivierus martensii, assembly GCA_000484575.1. Taxonomy (NCBI): domain Eukaryota; kingdom Metazoa; phylum Arthropoda; class Arachnida; order Scorpiones; family Buthidae; genus Olivierus; species Olivierus martensii. The sequence continues at coordinate 29,292 of AYEL01045571.1, forward strand.
TATAATAATGCTCTCTTATAAAAACTTCTAAAAGCAGCTTTTTTATATGATGTCGGGTCATTTGACCATCTGGGTATTAATACCGGCTTGTACGATGGTTTCCGATAGACACTCGTTACTATTGTCCCATCTTGCACATTCAGCTGTAAATCTAGAAAATGTATGTTATCTTTGCTTTTCTGCTCATTTTTTAGTTTCAGGCCATAATTCTCTAATGTTAATGCTTCCGTTAAACTTTCTACATTCTGGCCTTCTTTCCAAACTACTAAAATATCATCGATATAGCGCAAGTATAACACCATGTTTGGCCGAAGACTGGTCAAAACTCTCTCTTCTACATCTCTTAGCAGTATCTCAGCCAACATTCCCGCCATAGGACTCCCTATAGGCACTCCTTTTGTCTGCTTAAATATCTGTCCGTTAAATTTAAAATAGGAGCTATAGCATATAAGGTGCGCTATTTCTCTTAGCATTGCTGTGTCTACATTCTCCTGTTGTATATTCAATAGTAAAAATCTATAAAATTGAATACAGACTGGTTCTAGCCTTAGCGATGGGTACAACGCCTCAAAATCGTACGATGTCATCTCATTACCATGTTCTATATTAGTCTCTCTAATCCTTCTTAGAACTTCTTCTGTTATCCGTGTCGATCGATCTATTTCTCCTAGAATTCTACTACACCAGTCTGCTATGGCTTTCTCTAGCCCATAAGTCGGCGCTTTCTTCTTCTCGACTATTGGTCTGTACTTTATTGGTGCTTTATGAACCTTTATATAGGCGAACAGTCTCGGGCATGTCGCCGCTTCCTGCTTTCTTACATTCCAAACTGCTGGGAAATTCTTATTCTTTACTAACTTTTCAACTACGTTCTCTAACTTTCTAGTTGGATCATGGTCTAAGAGTATCGCTCCTGTTTCTTCTAGATATTCTGATAAAAATAGAATGTTTTAGAACGGCTATGAAGAAAGTAAAAGCAGAGGAGACTATGGTGTTTTTGAAAGAATGCAGGCTGAATGAAATATTCCCAGTATCAATTAGTAGAATTAGGCTCCCGATAAAATCCAGTAAGGTTTTAAATAGAACTAAGATGGTCTGCCTAAAAGTGGCGATAACTGATTCGAAAAGAATATTCTATAAAAGGAAGAAAAAATTAGAAGATTTAATACTAAGATGTGAGCAGGCGGAGGAATTTTTATTCATTGAAAATCTTGAGAAGAAAATGGAGAGAGAAAAGAAATTCCAAAGAAAAAAGCAC
>AYEL01045585.1:0-94288 GCA_000484575.1 Olivierus martensii
TATATATATTTAATTATAGCAATGATTAGTAGCATGGCTTAATAAAAAAAATTTCTTTTAAAAGTATCATCACAAAAGAATTGCGTAGATCTGGCAACAGTTTATATTTATTTGGGAAAGAAGAACTATCATATTCTCCTTCCAATATTACAAAATTTGTCATATTAAATATTGATATTTAAAAAAAAATTTAAAGATATTTAAATATATGCTGAACTTAGTTATTTTTATTAAGCATTGAACAAGATAACTAAATGAATAAGATAGGCTGACGTGTGTGATGCGGTCCTGTAATGTTGCAAGATGGACCAACTGGTTGCAAGTGTGACTCTATACAAACCAAGAAATGTCTTATTACACGGTTATATTGGACCTTTTATTATTCTTTATGTGTCTTGGCTATATTTATGGGTGTCTGTTTACGGTGTACAAGAATACTATGAAGCCGGATTGATTGTTTTCTCATTCATTGGTTTCCTACAAATTTTGGCATGCTTATTCTGTCATTGGTCTGTCAACATAAAATCATTATTTTGCTGCAATAAGGTTAGTTACCGGTGAAAATTTTCGATTTTAATAAAATCTGTATAAAACTTTTCATTCATATATTTTATAGATTACAATATTCACAATTCATTCCAATTGAATTTAGGGTATTTCTGGATTTCTGAACTAGTTCAGGAAGTTATATCATATATTTGTAATTAATCATCGATTCAATAGCAACTGAATGCAAAAGCTAAAAGTAATCTGTATACCAAGAAATTTTCAAATTTAAATTTTTTTTTTTTAAGTTATAATATATGAATTAAATGAGCTTATCTATCTATATTCGTTATTCATGTATTTATAAGTTTAAATATATTTAATGGACAAAGAAAACATTCACTGCTATATCAATTAATTTTTATTATGATTATTTAATATGTTACTAGTACACAAATAATACAAGTTGAATTTATGGTTTAAAGAAAAAACATATGTTTGTACAGTACATGTATGATGCTAAGCAATAAAATGAAATGAGATAAATCAATATTTTTATAGTTAAGTATGAATTAGATACTAATAAGATTAAAAATTCAAGCATGAATTTTCAATCTTATTAGTATCTAATTCATACTTGTGTTGTTTGTGCTAGTAAAGAAAATATTCATGTTCAGATATCAGCAAGAACACAGTTTGCTTTGCTTATGAGCAAATCATGCTATGCAAGAAATCAAAAAGTTGTAAACAATAGCAAACAAACATTCAAAGCATAGTGTTGTGTTGTCATATGTGGAGATTAAAGATTCTAAAGTTTTACTCCATAGATGTGGAGTCAAGCAACAAGTGAAAATATAAATTATTAAGTTCTAATATATCAATTTTAAAATATATTGATCAGTTGTAACAAGATATATAAACTGCCTATAACACAAAGACAATAACCAATATAAAGCACTTAGTGCTCTATATTGGTTAAAATATATTGATATAAATTAAGTATAATTTTAGTAAAAATGTAATAAAATAATAGATAATCATAAAACTTCCCAAAGGAAATAGATATTTCTATGGGATGCAATTTCTGAGATGTGCCATATGATTTTTTTCTCAGATAAATATTTTTTTTATTGTAACAAACATAACAATTTACAATGATAAACTTTATGTTTAGGTAGTGTATATTATAACAGAGTTCTTTTAGACTTTTTTCTTTATAAATTTGCCTTTTTTATTATTACACTTTTTTATCGTAACAGTTTAGACCAGGGTTGTCCACCCATGGCCCAACATAAAATCGCAAACTTCCTTAAAACATTGAGATTTTTATGTACTTAATGAATTTTTTATTATTTAAATACCTATCTACATTTCCTATTTCTATATTCTAAAATATTTCTTATTTCAGTGATTAAAATTTCTTGAACTGTTCAATAATTTTAAAAAATTTCCGAACAAAAAGAAGTCAAAGATTTTTATGCTATGACATTTTTGCCTATTTGTCATGGTGGATATCATATATTGTACATTATTTACTAACTTTATTGCTTAACAACTATCTTTAGAATTAGTATATTTTATGTATGGCCCTTTCTTCCTTCAAATGTGATGCAAAGAACAAAAGGATGGACACCTCTGATTTAGATAACACCAAATATCTACATATAAAATTAATCTATAAACAATTTACACTTTTTAATATATGTTGAAATAGAGGATAATTTTTATAATTTAAATAACTATCTAGCTAAGAATCTGATAAGATAATTAGTTCTTTTATTGCCTATTGACCTGTAACATTTTTCTGAGGATAATATTTTAGTCATTTGTAACATCACTAATTTTCTGAGAAATTCTAATCAAAATCTAGCTTTTAAATCATGATGACAAGAAAATATAATATGCATTTGTAATCATTGATCTTTCAGTCATATCTCAGATTTGCTATATATAGGTATTTCCAGTTTATACAAATAATTTGGAATACATTTGTTACATAACTAAATTTGCATAAGTCAGAAAATAACTTTTTAATAAAACTTCTGAATAAAATTCTTGCAACTAGGTACAACACAATGAATGAACTTTTATGACATACTGCCATAGTGTTTCTTGACTGAAAGGGAGACAATGTCTCATATCATTATTTCCCTTTTGGTCAGAGAACTATATCATATTACTAGTAATATACTAAAAATCAACAAACAAAATATTCGGCATAATTAATTCAAACAATATGAACTTTAAATGTTGTAAGTGAACATATTTGCACTTACAAATATAGTGGATTCTCATTATTTGCGGTAGTTACGTTTTGTAAATTCTTCGCGAATACTGAACAATTGTACCTATGGGAAATTTAGAGTTAGATTCCTGCAAACCTTTCTTCCCATTATTTTCATCCTTGCTTAATGTATGTTTTTCTGTTTAAAGACACCTTATTTAATCTGTATTACAGTACTTACAAATAATTACAGTATATGCAGTGTACAGTACTATATATAGTATTATAATTACAGTAATCTGTAATTTTTTAAAACACTATAATAGTAAATCTTATTTTTGGTGGGTAGTTGTTTTTAATGTGGCAGCTGACACATTGTCTTTCTGAAATGTGTTGGAAACAAGTCCACCAACAAACTTCCAGGGCAGGTTCTACTCATGAAAATAAAAAAAAAATGCCCTATGAACACAGTGTTGGAAATGCATATTTAATGGATTATAGCTTTTCTAAAACGGAACTATTTTAGTAATACTCTGCTGTATTGAATAATCATAAGTAACTGAAATCATATTATTAAAATACTTCTCAAGACAATTAACGTATTTTTAAAAGATAATTTATTCTGAAAAGTTATCTTTAGAGACGTGATGTTTTACCTAGAATGTAAATTTTGCACGATTTACAATTTATCTGTCATGGGATAGTGTGAGGCCTGCCAGCCTGCATGTAAGACCAAGGACGAAATTGACAGTTCAAATGACCGTTTCCATAATAAATGGATTGGCAGAGGTGGTCCTGTCGCATGGGCTGCGAGATCCCTGGATTTAAATCCATTGGACTTTTATCTTTGGGAACATCTCAAAGGCCTCGTGTATCATTCCAAAGTGTCTATGCCTGATGAACTCCGAGAAAGAATTACGAATGGGTTTACAGACATCAAGAAAATGTCCGGGATTTGTTAAAGAGTTAGACTCTCATTTTCAAAACGTTGACAAGCCTTTATCGAGTCTGACGGAGGGCATTTCGAACATTTACTGTGATGCCCTCCGCAGCTTTGTTGTTATTGATTCAGTTTTTACTAAAATATGTAAAAAATAAGGTCATTTTGTTTGCAATTAAAAAAAAGTTAATTGAATTGTTGTTGGAGGATTTTCAAATGTTTATAAAGGACGTCGATACATATTACACGCGGATTAATACATTCTATGCCTTTCGGGTGAAATGAAAAAATATGCATTTCTGATACTATGTTCATAAGACATTTTTTATTTATTTTCATAAGTAGAACCTGCCCTGAAAGTTTGTCGGTGGACTTTAGGAACACCCTGTATATATCTAATAATAAATTAGTATTTTAAAGAGTCATAAATAAATTAGTATTTTAAAGAGTCATAAATAAATTAGTATATTTATCCTGCTTCAAGTGCTTGTTGTGATTTCTTGTGTTATTAGAAGCAGCAGAACTCACTTGTTTATAATACAGCAATACCTTGCATAGTCCAGTTAACTGGTTCCTCTTTCTTACTGGACTAATTGAAACTGGACTGTTGGAGGTACGTAATCTATGGGAGAAATTATAATTGGTTCCAGGAAATTTTCGATTTGCTCACATGTTTTTTTAAATCGTAAATTCTTACATTAATAAATTTTTTCTTTACGCATTAAACATTAAAATCTTTTTATAAAGATTTATAATAGACAGCAGAAAGTGGGTCTGAGCTTATAAAGACAAATAGATAAAGAGGGCTTACTCGGAAGGTGCTTCGCTTCGCTTTCTCCAAATCAGTCGCTGGGTGCCATTCCGAACGCAGAGTGGTGCTCTGCGTTCAGAATGCAGACTGAATAATTCAACAAGAAATGAGAAGTGCTTGGCGGTGGCCAGCCGGCAAGATTGTTTTGGTTGCTCACAAGTCATTACCTACTTGAAAAGGCGCATTTCATGAAAAATTAATGATTAATAAAACAAGATGAATGAATTTAAATAAGTTAACAAAAAATTTTAACTCAAAGATCTTTTGAATCAAATGCAAAATTGATGACTGCATGAGTTTCTTTTATTTCCGTTCTTCGTAAATCTCTTTGTAGCATCAAATTGAATTTATATTAACAAACGTTGTTAAGATAAATTTGGCAGCACTGGAGCTGCTGCCTGCATGTCTTAGCTTGTCAAATAGTGGCTATTTGAATCATATATAAGTATTAAGTAGCAAGCACACTTACATTTCATATTTATTCTAAAAAATAAATTACCGTATATACTCGAATATAAGCCAACCCCCCCGACTTCAGAGTTTAAAAATCGGTAAAAATGCGTAACCCGTGTATAAGCCTATCCCCAGATTTCAGCACTTAAAATTCAATAAAAATTTGAAACCGATAAATTATGTGATCTTTGACTTTTAGTTATCAATATATTAATGCCATTTGCCAAAATAAATATTTTATTGAAACTTTAAATATATACATGTAAAATAAATTTTATAATACAAACATCAATATATAATTTAAAAAGTAAAATTTTACGTTTCCCTAAGCGATTGAGTGAGTCGCGCCGCCATCTCTAACCTGCATTTGTATAAGTGCATAAGATAGGCAACGCTGCACTGTCTGATGCGCCATGACGCAGAAATTCTTGATAATAATTCAGCTAAAGTGATCCAGCACAGCACACCTACATAAGATTTTTGGATTACTGTCGAGAATTTCTGCGTCGCAGCGCATCAGACAGCGCGGCGTCGTCTATCTGATACATTTATGCAAATGCAGGTTGGATTCGACGGCGTGACGCGCTCAATCACATCGGGTAAAGTAAAATTTTACTTTATTCCGAAGTGAGATTGATGATGTATGATATTGTCATTAGAGTGACGTCGTTTCAGAAAATATCAAGTTAATGAATAGTAGTAATTTTTGATAATTTACATAAAAATATTTTCTTTTTATTGTTGTTATTGAATAATTGTTCTTTTCTAAAAAAATTTCATATTAAAGTATCACACGGCTCCCAAGAGACTGTTCGAAATTTCATTTTCCCTTACATTGTATTTTGTCTAGTTGAGTTGAGTTATCATATTTAAATTCAGTCCTTATCTGTGTTTAAATCTTTGATCATATTTTAAAATGAGTGGATCATCCTAACGATGATGTAATAATATCGTTAGGATGACGTGTGCAACATGATTTCTAGACGTTAAGCATGCGATTTCAAAGTTTTGATTTTGCTTACGATGAACTTTTTTGATAGACTACAGTTATTTTTCAATACAGATTTTAAATAATAATTATCTTTTCGTTATTTTAAACATTAGTTACTTTTTAATCTATTTTAATTAAATCATCGATGATTTAAATATAATAAGTATTTATCTATTATGTTATTTTAAATATTATTTTAGTTACTTTTTAATCTATTTTAAATTAAATCATCAATGAGTTAAATATAATAAGTATTTATGGATTTTTAACGAATCGATTAAACATTCTTAATTTATAATAATGAAAAATAAATATATTTTTTCACTCAAAAATGAATCCTAAGTAAGATTTTTGATCGATTGTCAAATTTTCGCGTCACATCATATCGGGCAGTGCAGCGTCGCCTATTTGATTATAGTATATAGACGCAAGTTGGAGTTGGTGACATGTCATGCTCGATCGCTTCGGGATAAGATAAAATTTTATCTGGTATTGTATTAATGAATTATTGAAAAATTTCTTTCCTGATCTTCAGGAGACGTTCAATAACCCATATTACTTCGATGGTTTTGCTTATTACTTCAATTTCTCCAGTCAGAAAAAGTTGATTTTTTTGATCCGTATATAAGCTGACCCCCCACTTCAGAAATTTTTTTTTGGGAAAAAAAACCTCGGCTTATACACGAGTATTTACAGTAAAAATTTTTTATTAACAATTACAATCTGGACTATAGTAAAGCCTGGACTATGTGAGGTATTGCTGTACAAGTATTCCCTGACTTATGCAAATAATTGGGATCAAATGGTTTTACATAACTTGAATTTTGTGGAAATTTGATAAGTGACTTTTTAACAAATATTCTGAAGGTAATGGACTACTGTGACTGCACCTATATCATGTTATGACACCATATTGCTCTCTGAAAGCAAGACAATGCCACTTGGTACAATAACATACCGGTAATATGGTTCATCATATGAGGAAGTTAACTCTGACCTATCCTATTTTATTTTATTATGCACTTTATTATTTATCATTTATTTTCATTAATATCTAACGTATTATACTTTAGTTTACGAGTTAACTTACTTCCACCTTCCAATGTATTATATTTTAGTCGCGGATTTTAACGAATAGCAACAATATTAATTCTAACTAAACCTAACGGTTAACGACTCTGCAAATTCCAGAGTTCGGCCTGAGCTCAGGTCTTTCACTATATTCTAAACTAAATAATTATAGTTAAATCAAAACTATCTAACAAACTAACATTTAACCGGCAAAACAAAACCAGAAACTTACTACTAGAAGTATCAAACAAGTGTTAGATCTAAATCAACAAAAATGATGTTAGAAACTTATACTAATAAATTAAAGAAATTCTCAAACAAGTTAAATAACAAAAAATGTAAATTTATTAGACTCAAAAACACTTACAAAAGTGTTAATTAAAGCTTGAAACAATAATAAAGCAACAAGTAATTAGCCAACAAAACTTTTTAATCCAATTCAACTATCAACAATCAATTATTCACAAAAAAAGAACCTTAAATACTACTTAATTCTACTACCTCCACCACCGATACAAACTTCAAGCAAATTGTAGACCTTTACGAGAATTCCAATGTCACTTAACCAACTTTACATCGATACAACACCTCGATGAATCATTGATTGTGTTCGGCTTTTATATCCGAGTGACATAATCCTGTGTTGCTTCATTTACGTAATTATACGTAACATGTTCAAACTTATTAGTTTTACAGAGTAGTCAATTCATGTCATCCTCTTTACAATTTAATTATATACAACAAAACATCAATACGAGATAATTCTTACTTTCTCATATCAGATCAGTGGTAAAAGTATTTAGATTAGATGACATTATTCACCCGGGACAGCTCTTCCGGAGGACGGTTTCTGATTCCGTAACACATGATTGCTAACTATGACGGAGAAGGTGGAAGTAAGTCAACTCGTAAACTAAAATATAATATGTTAGATAATAGTGAAATTAAACGATAAATAATAAAGTGCATAATAAAATAAAGTAGGATAGGTCAGAATTAACTTCCTCACAATCAAATCGATAAACAATACATTAAATCAGGGGTAGGCAAACCGTGGCCCTCCAACCAATAGCTATAATGCCAAAAATTTTATAGATAAATAAAAGGAACACAAAAAATATCAAATCTGTTCCATATCTCAGCAATATAGTTTATATAATTTATTAGTTTATATAATTTCTAGAAAAGTAATAAATAGTAATTCATATGGTAAACTGTAGGTATCATTACAGTGTTATATTTTTCACAAAAATAGATTTGATTAACTGTTATCAGAATAAACATCATTTGCATAAGAAATACGTTGCAAAATACATTCAAAATCAAATAAAATCATTGTCAATCAATCAACTCAATACCTTTCGTAATTTCATGGTGTTTGTATTTAGTATTTGTGCAATTTCCTAAACAGATATGTTTTTAATTATTATTTCAAATTTAAAATGATTAAATTATAATTTTAATATATAATTTAAAAGATATCGACTCTGCCGAGTTATGGAAATGATGTTTTACTGTTTTTGGACTGTTGGCATTGTTCAAACCCATGATTCATATAACAGCCAATGAAAGCTGATCTACTAGGAAAATTGGCTTAATTTTAACATGTCAGCCTTTTATACATCTTACAAGGAGAGGGCCAGACATTGTCATCACTGATTTAGAGGATTTTAGGCACAATAAAATCTTAAAGTAGTAAAGTGCAACTCTCAAGCATTCACACAAAAATTGCATTTAAAGTTTTCTTAACAACTTATATATCAAAAATTTTAGCATTAATGATATGTGCCGTAAATATTAATGATAAGTGCTAAAAAAAATTTTAGCATGATTAGTGTGTGCCTCCTGTAGGCTAGTTGGGTCGCAGTTCGAGGCACGATAGAATCTTATTTCTTTCCATGTTTTACTGTTTTTTTATATTTCAATATTAATATATAAATTATTTAATATTTATTATTATATTATTTACTGAAGTAGTTCAATTGTACCTGAAGAATTCCTTGAATATTCACTCTCTATATATATACAGTATATAATTTCTTATATTCATTTATCTATTGTATAGTTAAATAATAATAAATTACAAGCATAAAAATTTTATTTTATTAATTTATTATTCATTGCATTCTTTTGAATAGTGCATGTTGCATGATGATACTTATCATACAAACATATAAAACATAAATTTAAATGGCATTTACTACAGCATATGAAAGAATAAATAAGATCGGTGCTGATACTTGATGATTAATAGAATGAATTTTTATTATATCTTCCCGAGATGCTATTTCGCATTTGTTTTGAATTAAATATGAACAATCTAGGAGTTTGTAATTAAATTTTTAATTTGTCGATGGAAATATACTCGTCACATGGTTGACAAATAGCGGTAATTTTGGTGGAATAATTTTGACTGTACATGTTGGCAGATTTTCATCATAAAATATTTCAATATTTCATCATATATTATTGGGTTCATTTAGCCTCCCCAGGAATCTATTAAAAATAAAAATTTCTCGTTTTTTACATATGGTTTTAAAACTTTCCGCAAAAATGACGTATAAAGCTGTGTAGTAAGTTTTCCTGATTTTGAGCTTGTCACTATAACATTTGTAAATTTATCTATTAATGTATTTATAGTTTTTTGCAACCGTGGACCAAATGATCTCGTTGATTCTTGCAGATACAAGAACACATGGTAACAGTTCTCCAGACATCATGATAGCATATTGTACTGTATATGAATGAGTCACTTTATTCATGTCTCACATTTGGACTAATATACTTTTGGAGCCTTTTCCAGTTAATAGAATGAATTTTTATTATATCTTCCCGAGATGCTATTTCGCATTTGTTTTGAATTAAATATGAACAATCTAGGAGTTTGTAATTAAATTTTTAATTTGTCGATGGAAATATACTCGTCACATGGTTGACAAATAGCGGTAATTTTGGTGGAATAATTTTGACTGTACATGTTGGCAGATTTTCATCATAAAATATTTCAATATTTCATCATATATTATTGGGTTCATTTAGCCTCCCCAGGAATCTATTAAAAATAAAAATTTCTCGTTTTTTACATATGGTTTTAAAACTTTCCGCAAAAATGACGTATAAAGCTGTGTAGTAAGTTTTCCTGATTTTGAGCTTGTCACTATAACATTTGTAAATTTATCTATTAATGTATTTATAGTTTTTTGCAACCGTGGACCAAATGATCTCGTTGATTCTTGCAGATACAAGAACACATGGTAACAGTTCTCCAGACATCATGATAGCATATTGTACTGTATATGAATGAGTCACTTTATTCATGTCTCACATTTGGACTAATATACTTTTGGAGCCTTTTCCAGCAACAGTTCTTTCATATTTAGACTGATACTGGCATCCCATTTGATCAGTATTGATGATAAATTTATTAAAAAAAAAAACAGTAAAACATGGATAGAAGGAAAAAAAATTCTACTACGCTTCGAACCGTGACCCAACTAGCCTATAGGAGCACACGCTAACCACTACGCCTACGCCATTACAGCACATATCATTAATGCTAAAATTTTTGATATATAAGTTGTTAAGAAAACTTTAAATGCGATTTTTGTGTGAATGCTTGAGAGTTGCACTTTACTACTATAAAATTTTATTGTGCCTATGATCCTCTACTAATATGCCAAGTTTGAAGAAAAATCGGTAATGACAACGTTTGGCCCTCTCCTTGTTAGTCAACAAATGCACCCTTAGGATCGTTCTATTTTGGCTACATAATTTTCTAATAGAAGTTTATCACCTCAGACAGTTATTAGATGGCAGGATTTTGGGAGTTTGTTTTTGCTATTTTGTTTTACGCCCCTTTCCAATCAGATAAATTACTAAGGGCAGGATCGCTTCCAACCACAGGCTACACCCACACTCGTGGAGGGGGGTCAGATGGTGAAGGATAGGGATCTCTGGGAAAGTGTGGCCATAGGTTATATTTCATTGATGCAATATGGCCCTTTCTCCCAAAAGTTTGCCCACCCCTGAAGATAGTGTGGCCATAGGTTATATTTCATTGATTCAATATGGCCCTTTCTCCCAAAAGTTTGCCCACCCCTGCACTAAGCATAAATAAATAAAATAATATGATTTTTTAACTGTTATAAACCAACATGTTTGAACCTTGTATCTTATAAATACAATAAATTTTTATGCTGTATACCTCAAAAAAGAAAATAAATTTGGTGGAAAATTTATTAATATAAGTTTGGATTTATGGTGGTTTAATACATGCAAGTCAGGGAATATTTGTGCAGTACTTTCAGTTATATATGTAATTTGCTGTAATGTTAACTTTGTAAATATTAATGAGTATGAAATTTTAAAAAGCAGTTAATTTATATTGTATTGCTATATATTTTATTTTAATCCTTTTGCTGCCATCAATTAATAACTTTCAATTATAGTACCGACAGTTAATAGAAATTATATCTAATTAATATGCAAAAAATTAAAATTATCATATCTTACTTAATTTTCATCTAACTTGTAAATCTTTTGAAATTTTCAAGATTTTATTGGGTTTTTTTGTTTTGTTTTTTTAACAGTGCAAGCATTTTTTTGCAATTTTATTTTTTTCACAACTTTTCATTCTGTATATGAGATGAAGAAAACACCTCTTTTTTTTGAAATCTTAGCCATTGAATGAAATTGATATCTTTAGATAGTGACATGTCCTCTGAATAAAATGCAACATGAATGAAGAAATTTGGATCGCATTTTCAGAAATAATTTATAAAAAACCAAACATTTCGCAACTTTCAGTCAATAAAGTTATGTGAATTATATCACATAACTTTATTGAATATTAAAAAAATTACATAATTTCTATGAAATATTGTTGTATTTTAATATTTCATATTTATTAACTTATTTTTACTTCATTTGCATATTTTTAGCTGTATATTTTATAAATTTTCAAATATATAGTCGAAAAATTCTAACATACGTAAATAATCTCATCTCATACATAAACAGCTATAATATTCTTTGCATTAGCTCTAATTGGACCACAGATGATATACCAATCTATCAATAGCAATACCACACAATAGTAAGGTGAAGTAGACTTGCAATTTCTTGGGAAGCATATAGTAGCAGTAAAGCAACAAAAGTACCATTCCCCTTTAAATGGGCAGGAGTTGTTTACATTTCAATTTTTGCATTTTGTGTCTAAATATTGGTGAAAATGAAACAAAAAAAAATGAATGATTAAGACATATTTTTGTTTATTTTAAAAGAATTAACCAGTATTTTCCTATTATCTATAATATTTTTTCAGTTTTAATCATTTTACAGCTCATATGAAAAATTCAGTTTTTACATAAAATTTCAAAAATATCTTATCTCATCTCAAAACCAGAATAACTATGAGATATTAAAGTACAAAGTTGACAAGATGGGATGAAAAAAATCCAAATTCTATTAAGAGATTCTGTTTAAAATAATGATTATAAAAGTACGGCCTATAATTTAAAAAAATCTTTTGACAACTAAAAAAATTTAGCAACTACTGTCAGAAGTGGATATTATCAATTAATAAACACAAAAAAATCAATTTGCAATAGATGGATTAATTAAATCATGATTTAATTTTTTTACCCTTTTTTTTCAGTTTATTCTGTTTCCTTGATTTATATACACATCAGCAGCCTACCATTGCCAAGTAAATCATGACTTCTATAGATGTCAATGGTCGTGAATGGGTTAAACTTCGTGCCTAGATATTTTAAAATTTTTAACTGGATTTAACAATTCTCTATTATTTAACTTGAAATAACAATTTTTGAGTAAATTGCTAAAGTTATTTTTTAATTCTTGATTTTTCTCAATATTCAAGAATTGGTTTTATTTAAGACAAAATATCAGAATAAATTCATAAAATACAGATAGTTCTCAACTTTATGAGTTAACTTATTTTTGGAGTAGTCTCATGAAGATTGTATGATGTTTATTCCTTAGCTTATACTCATGTATAAGCCACGGAATTTTTTCCAAAAAAATTTTTTTAAAAAGGAGCAGCTTATACAGATGATGTCAAAAATCAAAAAATTTTTCAAAATCATAAGATTCACTGGCTCAGTTGTGTTGCATTCCTTACACACCTTCATTCCAGCCATGCAATCTGCCATACATCTCGATTAGTGCGAATAATGGGTTCCACAAATTTTTTGCACTATTCGAAGTATTAACTATATGTAAAATATGGTAATTGGTTTTTGCTTTGTGAGATTCCAGCCATTAGCCAACCTCATGATGAATAACCACAATACTAACTGTTTAAGAAATATTTATTTTCATATTTTACATCGTTGTTCATCATCTAAATTAATAATTTGCCAGGAATTGCGTCTCATATCATCATCAAACCAACCACCAAATCGAAACCAAAAGAGCAAATCGAAAGCAGAAGTTGAGCACCACTTTTATGTCGCTCAATCACATCCATATTTTGCTCTAGCATAATCACTAACCTCTTCTTTTTTTCGTTTCCTGTTTTATCATCAAAAGTATTCTTCCTTTTATCCATTTCGATACTTTTTAAAAGAAAATTCTGTACTATACTGTATGCATACGATAACAAAGCTGAATAATAGTAATGCTAAATAGCTAATGGCAAAAAGCCCATCTTTCTGGTGTTTCACCCCTTCAAAGCCAAGTGACTGTTCTTGACTGCCCCTTGTCCAGTTTTACTAACCGAAAATTAACATTAATTTGTTAATTGACATCATAAAAGGGAATGGACATTTGTTAGTAAGACTGGTCTATGCTTAAAACTCGCATTAATCGAATATTCG
Source organism: Olivierus martensii (assembly GCA_000484575.1). NCBI lineage: Eukaryota > Metazoa > Arthropoda > Arachnida > Scorpiones > Buthidae > Olivierus > Olivierus martensii. The sequence goes on from AYEL01045585.1 coordinate 13,816, forward strand.
CTCGCACTAACTGAAAAACGGTATCATTTTTATAAGTCTCACTAATCGAATATCGCATTATTCGAACTTGCACTAATTGAGGCCTACCTGTATTTATTCCTAACAAAGATCATTTTACTGATTCTCTTGAAATTTTTTTTGTTAAAATATATGGATATAATTTAAATTAATGCAGGTAATCATCAACTTTGATGATTTGTACTTATGACAGTGATGTAATCAGTAAATTCTATGATTAGTCAATTGAATTCAATGGATTTGAGTTCTGCACCCAATGTTCTGATATATGGAAAATGTCCTCTTTTTATGTCTGGTTCTTGTAATTTTGTATTCTTTATATTTATTAAGATAATGTATAATGTCTTAGTAAAATTTAATTGTAAAAAATTTATAAATTAGCATTTCAGACTACTAATCAAATCCAACTTATGACTGCAGGATTCAGACTGAACCCCATTGTAAATTAAGGATTACTTGTATTTTTGTAGATATTTAAAAATTGGATACTGAACAAATATAATCGAAAATACATAAAGCAATCGTATTATGTCATTTTTGCCTATAGTAAGGCATCCTATGATAGCAGCTGGATGTGTCATATTCATTTCTAAACATACTAATTTCATCTTGATTATATTATTGAAAATATTCAGATATATTTGTATATTCATACACTCAATTCTGTTTTTACATAATCAGTCCTATACAGCACTAATGCAAGTAGAATATTTTTTATTGTGGCATAACGTTTTCGAACCATATGCGGTTCCTCATCAGTGCCCCACATACAAAATAGAACATTAACTGAAGTTATTTTGATTTAACACGATCGACCCAAATTCTAAGAAGAAAATTTTGCTTTACTTTTATTTTTATAACTGCGACATTGGAGACGATGAATTAATTTGTCAGAGGAACTGTGCATTTTCCAAGATATACGGTTATTTTTGAAGTAAATTTTTATTAATGAATCGTACTTTTTCATTTTTCAGCATTTATTCAGAAGGATATTTATAATAAATATAGCAATCTCACCTTTAGTAACAAACCGTATATCTCGGAAAATCCATCATCTAAAATTATCTTGAATTATCAGATTAACGATGCCGTTTACTTTCAACAGTAGCCATCTTGGCTTATCATGTGATGTGATAGCGTCATTGTCAGAAAGTGACAACGAATAAAATCTTTTTATGTGTAACTCATATTATTTTGCCCAATTTTTGTGTTCATGAATCAGGCAAAATAATGTTTTTTTCCTTTTCAAATGATAATTTACTTTGTATGATACATGTGCAATCTTTATGAAATAAAATGCTTTAATATCCTAACATGAAAACTCATGGTTTATTGTATTATTTTTGCTGATTTCTTAGAACTGGAAATAATATCTATTTTTCCATAGATACAATATATTTTTTTACACAAATTTTTTTACATGTATTCTTCGGGAATGTATCCCGATAATGTAAAAACAGAATTAGGTGTATTTATATAAATTCAAAAATATTAATTTACTGGGTGCTTCAGGGTGCTTCTCAAATAAAATCTGGAATGTGTAGTTGCTCTAATGCATGTATCATCAGTTGATATTAAATAGAAATATAGTGATCTCTGATGTTTCTGATTGACAATTCATACATTTTCAGAAAATTCTGATTAAAGATAAGTCAAAACAGCTCTAATAGCAAGTAAACAGGAATTTATTATGGTATAACGTTTTCGGACCTAGCTCTTATCCCTCTTCAGTACCATACACTTCATGATGCAGAATGGTATTTATGTAAGTGTATGGTACTGAAGAGGGATTAGAGCTAGGTCCGAAAACGTTATACCATAATAAATTCCTGTTTACTTGCTATTAGAGCTGTTTTGACTTATCTTTAGTATTAAGCAAGTTGTTTTTCTCCATATGGTTATAAATTCCGATTATTTAGAAAATAAAGTGATTATTTTGCAGTGATTTTGAACATCAGTTTTATACTTCTAACAACTGTGTATGTGCTGGTCAGCTTTCATTCCTATCATTTGCAGCAAAATATCCATTGTGATTGTTTTAATTTTTTATCATTTAAATTTTATTAAATATTTTGTTGATATTTGGAAATGATGAACAATTTTAATATTTTATTTATTTTCTGAAAAAGAAGCATTTCAATGAAATTGTATTGTAAAGAAATATGATGCTACTTGATAACATCCTGCTCTTCATTTAGCTGTTTCTTTACATTCCATGCAACATTTCATTATTGTAAATCTAGTATTTTATTTAAGTATCTTATTTATTCCAATAGTGAACTGAATTTGGAAAATTTAAAAATTATAAAAGAAATTATCAATTTATTTCAATGATTGTCATAATTTTTCTAACATTTGAAAATTGTGGATCAGGTTATACATGAATTTTACATTTTTACTGATTTTCAAACTCTGAAGCAGAGAGATTGGCTTATAGACAGGTATATATGGTAAGTACTTTTAAGTTAAAAATGGTTTCCATTTTCAACCATAATAAAATTTAAATTTAATCATAATAAAATTAAGTAAATCTCAACAAAATCAGTAGTTTATTATTAAACTATGATTTACTTATCTAAATAAATGAAAAAATGATCTTTAAAATCAAACAGATTATAATAATAATTTATTTATCATACAAATGTTACAGAATTTTTATTATTCATCATTATTGATAAGTGAATAGATGAATTATTGCTTTAAGCACAATTCAGAAATAAAAGTTCTTTACATAACATGCCAGTAAGTAGAATCATGTGATCAGAAGGCACACTTCCCATTTTTTAATCTGCCATTTTGATTTTTATGATTTTGTAGCAGAATTTTTGTTACAAATATAGTCATACTATATTATATAGTTATATTTGAAATATCTATGAATGTTTAGCATTTATTTTTTGCAATTAATATTCATATTTTTGTTGTTTTGATACTTCATATTTTTGTTGTTTTGATACTTCACATTTGAAAAAATCTCATTAATCTGTAGTCTGTATATTTAGTTTTCCCTTTGTTTTCAGCCAATGAGAAGTGAATACTTATTGAATAGTCATGTAATTTACAGAAGGGTTACAGTAAATTTCATTTTCTTGGTTTGGAATGTTTTTGGTTTGTGATAATTAGTAATTTGAGTTTGGAGATAAAAAAAAATAGATTTATCATTAAGGAAGAAATTATTTACAATGTTCATGAATATTTTAAAAATGAGACTTTATGCAGGGTGAAGAAAAACTTCGTTGTAAAATTTTGTGTATTTATAGGGGACCTCGAAACAAGTCGAAAATGTCTAATGAACATATGGTCAAAATGGCACCCGTTTTCAAGTTATAACCTTTTAAAGCTAGCCAATCATCTTAGAGTACCGAAAGCGTCACGATGCATTGCTTGCCTTCTTATTACCTGATAGTAAATAGGATAGTGATACGTCATGATGCTTTGTAAACTAGATGGTAATTGGCTAGCTTTAAAGGGTTATAACTCGAAAATGGTGCCATTTAGACCACATGTTCATTAAATATTTTTCGACTTGTTTCGAGGTCCCCTATCAGTACACAAAATATTATAACGAAGTTTTTCATCACCTTGTATAACAACACTTCAAATACAAAAAATTGATGATAATTATATGTAAAACATATTTGTAATTCATATAATAAAAAATCAATGAAAATGATTCAATAAAATTAAAATATTATTTTAAATTAATATTAAATAAAATAAACATTTGAATAAAAATAAATCAATCAGTTATCAGATTATAAAATATAATTATTTTTATTGCATTACAAAGTGTAGTCTGATCAGAATAGAATAACTGTTTAATGTATAAAATTATCATTTGATGGAGAAGCTATATAAAGAATTAAGTGAATATTTTAATGGTCTTTTGATTCCCCTCCTTAATTTCTATGGTTTTGAAAAAGTTTGTTATATTTCTAGGCATATTAAAATTTTCTTCTAAACAGCTTCCATCATGGTCTTGAATGCTATGAATTATTTTCATTTCAATAGATAATTAACATTTATTAATTCTACTATGAATTCTAAGTGACTAGCCATTCTATTTTGTTTGGACTTTCTATTAATTTCTAATAAACATCATTAAAATAGGAAAAACTAAGCAATATTTCCATATGTCACTATTGGTTTAAAGACTATGACATCATATGCGACAATTTTTATAGGGGAAAACTCTTAGTATACAGATTATAAGAACTTGTAAATCAAGAATTACCTGTAATTGAAATTTATTTGAATTTTGTTTTAATAAAAATGAGTTCATTTCATTTAAAAAGTTTTCTAAAATCCCATTTGAATGTTCTATATGAATTAGTTTTAATCAGATAAATTTTACACCAGGGGTTCCAACCTGTGGCTGCATGTGGCCCAACAAGCAATTTTAAACTAACATAAATGAATAATTTACTAATGTTTTTAATACTAAGTGATAGAGAAAACATGCTTGGCTCAGCACTTTTGTGCCTTACACAATACATATTTTTAAATAATGTCTTTTGCTGCCAAGGAAAGGAGGAAATACTTGGCTTGTTGGTTCATTTTATTTACATTTTCAACAATAGAAAGCACACTCTCCAGTTTTAATCACCATGGAAGTGGAATAAAAAAATGATAAAAAAAAAAAATTCAGTCCTAATTTAATTAGTGCAGCTATTGTAGATCGATTTTTTGCATTTATTTGGGGGAAATGTATGCCTCCAATGGTGGGTTCTAAATCCAAATAACCCTAACTAGCCAAAACTGTTGATTTTTGATGGACCCTAAATTTTTCTATTACCAAAATTTCTTTTAAATTACATTTTAAAGATAGAAAAATTTAAATGGATTATATTTGTAGAATTTGGATTATTTTTCATCAATCTTATCGATTCTGCTTTCTATTTTTTTATATTTTATTAATCTTATTTCAGTTTTGGTATGAGATAAATTTATTTTTAAAATTTTAGGTAAAACATGAAATAAATATATTTTATTAAAAAAAATGACAACATTTGAATAAAATTATGTTACTTTTTGACTAATTTTACAATGTAACTTAATGAAAATTTGCATAATGCTCCGTTTTTTGTCAATAATTTTTTAAAATATGAAATATGATATTTTTTAAAATATTCAATATCTTTATTCATAACTTATTTTATTCACAAGGCTTGCCACTATCAAAACATAAATATTTCATTGGATGGCTAAGGTTTCATACCAAAAAACAGTGCTTTCTCTGATCTCATATAATGCAGCCCAACACAATTCTTCTTCCAGTGTGGCCCAGAAATCCCAAAAGATTGGACACCTCTGATTTACACTTTTTCAAAAATAATTTATTTGTTAATTTTGCTTTCCTACTTTGAATAAATACAAATTAAAATTAAATTAAAAATAATTATAGGTTGTTGATCCAAAAAAAGCAGTATTAGTCAAAGTTAAGCCAACTCCAAATAATGGATCTGCTGAATTGGTTAAACTTCATCACTCACAAGTAAGTCCAAAATATTTAAAAGTATTTTTTTTTATTTTTCTTATTTATTAGATTTAAAATAAATTATTTACAATGTATTTACTATGCATTTCTGCTGATATTATAATATTATTATTATTCGTATATATATTTTATAATATTTTTTATTCACTTATATTTCTTTATTTTCTCGATAAATAAACAAAATTTCGAGACTGTTCAGATTTAATGTACTAAAAGTTAAATATAAAAAAATTATATTTGGTAAATCACTTTTATATATTCGATAATTTATATTTTTGCGATATATTTGTAAATTAAGTCTACTATTTTAAAAATAACTGTAAAAAATATGAATTTTTTTTAATACAAGGGTTTCGATAGTGCATGCTTAATGCATGATATAACTTTACATTTTTAACTCTTAATATTTTTGTTAAAAGAACTATGATTATATATTATTATTATGATTTTTACATATTTTTATCAATAAATCCTACTAGTTTATTGATAAATGTATAGCACATTCATTAATGTAAAAATATGTTTAATGTTAAAGCAGTATAGGAATATCATATTCTAAATGCGAATTAATCTACATGACACTCTCATAGATAGGAATATTTAAATAATAGATCTTAAGAACATTACAAAACAACATAATAGAACTTATTTAATCTCATAAATTTAATTTTATATTTTTAATTATGTTTTCATATATAGTTTTAATTTAAATAAGAAACTGGTTAAAAAATACTTGACAATAATTTATTCAAGATTCTATACAATCAAAATTTTAAGATGAAATTTTAAATATTGTATTGTATTCTATATTATAATGTAAATTTATTAAAAAATCAAAATTTGTAATGATTAAGCTTTTTTTCTTTTACTATTCATGTAACAAAAATATTTTTGACATAAAATATTGTCATTTTTCTTAATTATAGGCCTATATATAATTTTTAAATTTTGGTTTATATAATATTTTAACTAAATAAATTTTTCGTCATCAGTTAAAAACCGATTTAAAGCTCAAAAAAAATTTTTTTTGCAATTTTATATAAGAGAAATGTGTCGGAATATAAAAAATAGACCTTTAACTTTATAATTCTTTAATTTCTTTATTTTTTGAAGATTTTTTATTCAACTCCAAAGTAGTTCAATAAAGATCAAGTTCATTATCTGGTCCAATTCATCAAACATGACTTGATCAACAATATCCTTTCATTCAAATTCAACTACCCAATTTGTAAGCATATTAGTTTACTTATTTCATTTTCACTGATTTATTCGCACATTTTCGTAATATAAATAGCCTTTAATTAAAATCGAAAATTTAATAGACGTTCTAACTTATTATTCAATTCATTAAACGGAATTAAAACAGTTTAGAACTTTTAAACAAAATTTTATTAAGATATAAAAAAAGATAAATGGAACTAACGTGCTTTTGAATAAAATTATCAAAGCCTCAAGAAGACTTATAGTTGCATAAAAGAATGAATTTGAAAAGTAGAAAGAATCTCTAGAGAATTATTTCAGCGATGTTACTCATATTAGCATTCGGATATATCGCTAAAATTCTATCTAGTTTCCTGATCACGATGGACATCTGCATCAGGACAATGTGCTAGATGCTACACAGAGTACTGAATACAAACGGCCATTTTAACTGACAGAGAACATTCGGCACGTTTTACTTACAGTTGTCCGTGATTAAGCATAAGAATGATATCCCTTTGTAGCCAGTTTACTATGGAGTTTCAAAAATTTATTTTCTTTTTGATAAGTAAAGAAGTTACATTGTAAAACTCTCAAATAAAAAACATAATATATGCTTATCCCTCTTCAATCGAAAAAGGTGAAGGAATTAGGGAAAAAAAATAATTTTATCAACAGATATTCCTTTTAGTCTGTATTTAGAATGAAAATGTTTAATAATTATAAAAAAATCTGACTAAATTTAATGTCACGATCGCTACAAGAATATATATTGTCACACTTTTTACAAAATTAAATTAAATAAACTTAAAATGAGATAATTTATTGTTATTTTATTATGCTTCATATTATTATATTTATTCTATATACATGTATAATTTTGATTTTATTTATATGAAAACTATAATATTTAAGATATTTTGACATAAATATATATAATCTTTTTATAAATTATTTATAAAATCTTAAAATAAATTTACAAAAGCCTAACTTAAATCATAATATATCTTTTGATAGTCGAAAATACTATGATTTAAATTCGGTTTCTGTAGTTTGAAAAGCTATCTTCATATAGGTCCTAACTTATTCTGGAAACTTTAAACTCCTGATGGAAAAAAAATTCTCTAGGAAGTTATTAACTCAGACTATTGTATGCTGCTAACTCCTTAGAAAGTTTTGTAAATTAGGCCTTTGTAATATGTTAATTAGACACTACATCTATATTTACTTAAGCATTAATTTTAAAAAATTGTTGTAGAAGTATAGATCTAGACTTAAAAAAAAAAAAAACAGATATAATGCTTTTTAAAATAGATTGTAGGCCTACATTTAAATATTGCTAAAACTTGGATTGAGCTTTAAAAAACACAAGAGATAACAAATTAAAACTTTTTTATAATATTTCAATATGTATGCAAAAGTATAAAATAAATTAAAATAACAACAGTGATATAAAATGAAAATTAAGACACGTATAAAATTATGTATGCAGATTTTAACTAAAAAAGAAACAATTTTTACATATAAGCATGAAAATTTTTATATTTTTTGTGAAAAACTATAAAATTATTTATAAATTTGATAAATAATTGAGATTTCTTCTAACGAAAAATATGAAAAAAAAAATTTCTATATTACAATCGAAGATGGCGAGTGTAAAAAAAAAATTAAAATTAAATATTTCTATGAACAACAATTTCATCATATTTAATTACTTTTGAAGGATGTATAATATTTATATAAATTTAACTATTTATTTTTAGCAGTATAAGCATGAAAATTTTATATATTTTTTTGTGAAAAACTATAAAATTATTTATAAATTTGATAAATAATTCAGATTTCTTCTAACGAAAAATATGAAAAAAAAATTTCTATATGACAATCGAAGATGGCGAGTGTAAAAATTAAATATTTCTATGAACAACAATTTCATCACATTTAATTACTTTTGAAGGATGTATAATATTTATATAAATTTAACTATTTATTTTTAGCAAGAATATTTAAAAATGGGGAGAAAATTCAGTTAGGAATCTTAGAAATCGCGTGATAAAAAATAATAAATAAAAACCTATAAAATTTTATTAATTGCCAACTGCGAAATTTCTTGCAATAACATAGTCATTCAAATATTTCCATGTAATTCCTTACCATTAATCACAGCTATGAAACAATAGCTATTCTTTGGATTTATATAGCATAGCCTACATGATATATAACAAATTACTTATTTCTACCGAGAAAAGATAAAGACAAACATGAACTTTAAGCAATATAAAATGTTTATCTGATCAAATTAGTGATTTTCTGTTTATACTAATTTTTTTTAGATTTTCTATCAATGTGACAACGTGAAATTGTTTTAAAAAAGTTTTCTACGTCTAATTAAAGCCTCGGGCCTAATTTATTTTTGATAAGAACAAGATGTTGCTTTGAAAATCTAGAGATCCATAGATTTTCTATCAATGTGACAACGTGAATTGTTTTAAAAAAGTTTTCTACGTCTAATTAAAGTCTCGGGCCTAATTTATTTTTGATAAGAACAAGATGTTGCTTTGAAAATCTAGAGATCCATTTTTAATTGATGCGATAACCAGTGATTAAATTTTGTTCGATGTGATATAACCAAAAAGCTTTAGCTGAAAATAATTTAATTTGTCTTCATACTTTCATAAGAGCATGTTTACTTATCCATAATTAATATATGACACTTATTTGATAAGTTTCGTGTATTAATTATGCACAAAAATCTCAAAAGAGTGCTTAGTACCTTATAAAGATTCATTTGAATGGCTACTTTTGAGAATAAATTTTGCTTTTTATAAGATGATTTTCATTTTCCCCCTCTTTCTTATGTATATATATAAATTCAAATTTTTTTAAATTTAATATGTTAATAAAGATGTCATAATTTTATTTATTGTAGTTTGATAAATTTTACAAAATTCTCGATATATTCAACGATTGATAAATTTTTAATTATTGCATGCTAAAAATAACTTGCACTTACAGCATCTTAGAAAACGTAATTTCTTTAATTAGTACTAAATTTTAGATATTTCCTACATTAAACATTATAAACGATTATTAAAATGGCGAAATTAACTTAAAATAGCTAAAATTTTGGTATTTTTGTCTAATAAAGGAGCAAACAAGTTTATAAAATGGCTGTTAAGTAATGATGATTCCATTAGATAATTTTTTAAGTAGATATGTATTAGTAGGTTCTCTATCCACATTTAAAGCAGAAAATATACATTAGATGCGTATTTATGAACCTTTTAAGTTAATTTTTAAACGCTCTGCAAGTATCGCGAAGCATTTTGAATGCTTATCAAAATGGATGTTTTTCTTTCGAATGGGATTGATGATTAGATAGATCTAAACGCTTTACTTTCGGAAATACGAAAGAATGAGAGGAAATTTCTATCGTATTTTCAAATCAGATGTCTGACAAATCGTAGTAGACAAGCCAGAAAGAAAATTGTCCCCATGATGGACGTACACCGCTGTAGGTTGTACGAGGTATGCAATACACAACGACGCTCGAATCTCGGCAGTATGGCAGTAGCGAGTAGTTTGACCTCCATTTATTACACCAAAAACAAGTAATATAAAGGCTGTTAAATGCCAAAGCTCGTAAAGTGTCGGATTTTATTGTGGCTATGAACATGCTTACGAGTGGAAAAGACGAGTCGAACCTCCGTCTTGCCACCAGTAGGCCAGTCTTGGATCGGCTTACGCTGCATGTGTTAACACCAGATTTACCAAATGTTACCGCTAATTACTTTGCTTTATTGTTATAGGTTAGGTCGTATATCAAGTTTTAAACTTTCTACTTAATAGTGAGCAATTTGTTGAATTTTTTTTCTTATTTCCTCCGCGTAATCTATAACTAAACTTACAGAAGTTTCCTGAGATATCAATACGAACACAATCATCGCTTCTAGGCAAGTCTGCAGTTATTAAAATAAGCAAAACTATTAGCACTTTTAATTAATTTTAGAAAAGAATTAGATTATCACATTTATAAATATAAAAAAATTTGATTTTTATATTAAATTAGGCAAAATAATTCTTAACATTAAAAACCTAATAATTTTTTTAAACATATTCTGGATTGAAGTGAAATCTTTGAGTGTAAAATAGGTTATTAACAAAACAAAATATTTATATTATATTAGACTATAAATTAGTAAAAGTTTTTCTTTATAAAATACCAATTTTTTATGATTCTAAGTAGCTTGATATATTTTTTCTATTCGTGTTCATTTAAGCTTATGTGGTTAACATTTGTTCTGTACTAGTAATTTTTAAGACATCAATATGGAACTTACTCAGATTAAAGTCAGCTTCTGATACATTCATTGGTATAGTTATAAAAAAAAATTCGGAAATGTTAGAATGGCCTTTAATATAAACTCCAAGTTATATCAAGTTCTGTCGATCTAAAAAGAAATCAAATTAAATATATAAATTTAATGAATAGATACATTTGTAAATATTCAAAACACAAAAATATTACATACAGTAATTTAATTTTATCCCAATCATCTTTATGTCTACTAAAGTAATATAAGTAGGCCTAATATAAAAATAAAATTCGTTGCTATTTCTATTTTATATTTAATTAAATTGTTTAAACTAATATTAACTTAATGATGATTATGTATAATTTTAACGATATATTTTTGTATAATTAAATTAAGACACAATTTTAACTTAAAAAAATAGAATTAGGAATAGAATAGTCTAATCGATCTACAGGCCTAGTTTGTTAATGTAATTTTAAAAAATAAAATGTGATATATTTTTGTATAATTAAATTAAGACATAATTTTAACTTAAAAAAATAGAATTAGGAGTAGAATAGTCTAATCGATCTACAGGCCTAGTTTGTTAATGTAATTTTAAAAAATAAAATGAAAAAAAAATTATATTTAATACAAAATCTAGACTGCTTAATCATGTTGATATAGTTAGGGGCCAATCCCTATTGAACTCTTAAATGAATTCCTATCAGTTATTAGTTATCGGTTTAACAATTGAATCTTATTATGATTAACCACTAAAATCTAAATTTAGAACAAAATAGTTCATGTAAAGTTTAAATTCTCTTGATTTATGTTTTTTCTTCAACTTTTTCATCTATTGAATTTGAAATGCTTCAATAGAAGTATATATTTGGACATACTATTAGGCCTATAGTTTATGTAAGGATTTTTAGAAGATAAATTGACTTATATAAAAATAAATTAAAAAATTATCAAGAAATCGTACATCTTAACTGTTATTATGTAAAAATTAATAAATATACATTTTTTTCCTCTTAAATCCAATTTGTTCAATCAGGTTTTATTTTCCTTGGTGATATTTGATAGATTTTTTTAGCACTCATTTAAAATTTTTTTTTCTTTTTTGGAACTTATTTCTTTGTAGTTTAGATAAAATGTTTCACAGTTATCAACAAAATTAACTTTGGTTTGGTATTTGTTGCAAAGTAGTAAATTTTAACAGTTTTATTTGCATAGTTTCGTGTGAAATTAGTGAACGTGAAAATTTTTAATTTCTGGTTTCACATAGAACGTGACTGTCAATCTTAGTCTTCTTTTTTTATTTTAATGATTGGTTTATAACATCTGTCTACCTTATCTTAATGAATAAGCGGAGGCACGCTTCACCTCTTAAAATTTGCATACAATGTTCGCAAAGTCGTAAAATCATAAGTTAATTTCAGCCTATAATAAACAATGATTACCGGATAGTTTCCTTTTTTTTCTTCTTTTTTTTTAATCAATTAGAATATCATTATTGAAAACTTCGATGACAGTAAGTCGATTGAACTCCATTTATTCAAATAACATCTGTTGATAACACCTATCTTATCAGTAATAATCAACTATAATAACTAACAAGCTTCACCAGTTTCTTTAAATAACTAGCCGTATAAAAAAGAAAAAGATAGCAGTGAATCACATAATCCATTTTTATTCAATATATTTCTTTATACAAGTTTAAAATCTTTTATATAAATAAAAGTCTTATAAAGTTAAGCCCTTCAATAAATTATAGAAATAAAAACGATATTTAAATAAGCAAAGAAAAATAATTATGTTATCTCTCTATAAAATTTTTATTAGCTCCGATTTAATAATTTTCTTATTTAATAATTATTTTTATGGTGATTTATTCTTATTTATAATTATAAAATTCAGTAAATGTCATTAATCCGGATATCACTTTATCCGGAAAGCATTTAGACTTAAATCTTAGACATTAAATGCTTTCTTCTTTTATGATTTTTACTATATATAAACTAACTTAATTATTTTAGCTATTATTTTTGCTGTTTTTTATTATTTGCTATAGTCTATATATTTTAAAAATGCTCTATGCAATACTGAACTTTGTTTTAAATAAAATTCTATCTGTTTATGCTTAAAATAATGTTTCATAACGGTTAAAATAATTAAACAATATACAGAAACATTCATTTTGTCATAAATATTATTAGAATTTGGCTATAAATATTTTTATCCATAAAAATCCGCTCCAAGACGGTTTCGCTTCAATAATCCGGAACATTGGTAATCCGGAAAAATAATATTCTCTGTTAACGATATTTTACTGTATGCTTAAATTCTATTTCCATCAAAAATATTCATTTTTTTTGCTAGCTGAATAATTTTTTATGTGCAATTTTAGACTGTTCAAGCAAAAAAAAAACAAAATTTAAAGAAATAAAGGATTTTTTTTAGCTGTTAAATGTCACTTTAATGTAATTAGCAGAGTTGCAAAAGAACAAGTAATTTTAAAGTTAATCATGTACAAAAACATCACTGTTACACTAAACGACCTCCCATTTTAAAAATTAAAGACGAAAGCATGGGGTTGTTGTTTTTCGAACTTATAAAAGGTACAAGCTTAACTTAAAAAGAAGAAAGGAGGAATCCATTTGATAAGGGTACGCAAGTGTATCATTTCGTAACATTTTTGTGACGGATGATGGCACGTGATTTTCAGCGATGGACATCATACCCACGTCGTTTCATCACACTACGAGCCATTAACCCGGCACACATCTGCCGACTTCTTCCCTCTCGAATGCTAATCAAATCAAGGAGATGAGTAATAGTCGTGTCTGTGTTGTATATGGGGATTTCATGTAATTCAGTTAGCTGGCCATGCAATAATATATCTGTTGTTTTTTCCCTCTCTTCCTTGATTCCTAATGCATTCTGATTCACTGAATTACACTCTTCTGTGTATAAAAAAGTAAAATAGAGAGACAAAATGGCTTTCTCTGTGGAAAGTAATGATATGCTGGTTCCTGGGCCTCCAATGGCAAGGGATTTCCAGTCTCAGTGGGACTGGCAATGCCTCCTTTCGGGCGTGTTGCTTTGACGTCACACACTCAAAGAGCAAAAACAGAAATGGCGAACGAATTAATGGGATGAAAACTTTCATTTTAGATTTTGATTAGTGTTACTTTTATTTTTTAAAATAATTTATATGTTTTAGTTATTTAAAATCAAATTTTATTGCCTTTAAGATCATTAGTTGCCAATAATGCATGATTATAATGGTTATAACTAATAAAAGTTTAAAAATCACCTATTTAGAATATAATCTAACTTAATTGTTATCATTAAATAAGCTTAAAATCCTTTTTTTAAATATATTTTTAAGAAAACATTCTCTTTTTAATTAAGCTAACAAATAAGGCCTATAAACATTTCTATTATTTTGCGTGGAATGTGTTGCACATAAACTATGTTCTGTTAATATTTACCTTAAAATTTCGCTATTAAATATTTAAGATATAAATCTAACAACAAACTTCATTCGTAATTAAGTTTAAAAATTGCTTTAATCGCTTTGTTACAATGTAATTTCACTTAACAATGATTTTTATATGGAAATTTATCATATAAAGTAAATAGGGTTATATTGTAAGAAATTTCGTAAAAATAGTCTTAAGAATGTAATTTTTGCATATCTGTGTAGTAAATAAAGTTAAGATGATGTTAACCCATTCAATTCTACTTAAATGCTGAATAGAATACATCGAAAGAGGAACTAAGCTATCAGGTTATCCTATGTCTAGGTTGTAAAATGTTTATGGTTCTACGTCACGGATCGTAAAGATGACGTCACGAGGTTTAGTGGTCTCTACGTCGGCAGTTAAAATTGGAACAGATGGACAGTGCATGGCAATGAGACAGCTGAGTGTGACGTCATAACACTTCCTTGTTTATATTGTTAGATGCAAGTTGGAATCTTGCTCATGCAACCAGTTTATAAACTCTGCAAACATACCTCTGTGATTACATAATGCATAGATAATTCTTCATTAACGTATCTAAACGCCGACTCTTTCCTGATTGCTTCTTAAATGTATTATCTTTAATATAATCCTGCAAGGTAATGCTTAAGAATTATTGCATTTTCTCAGATGTTTGGAAAATATTGCTTTGTTTCTACTTTTGTTAATTTAGATTTTATTGCGACTTTAGCATGCTGTCTAACATTGAATTTTCATCGTTAAAACATTAAAAATAAGTTGAAATATTTTTATTAAAGTGGAAATTTATACTTCTAAGTATATTGCTTGTGTATTATGCTTAGATATTTATATTTAAACTAGGTTTAATATTAAAATATTTTCTGTAGTAGGCCTAGTATTTTTGAAATCATTTTGGTGTTTTTTAAATTCTGATTTTGAGAAGTATTTAATTGAATTTAGTTTTATGCTTAAAATATTTTAATATGCTCAAGTTATATATATATATTCTTTTTTTAGTAGTATTTTTGAAATCATTTTGGTGTTTTTTAAATTCTGTTTTTGAGAAGTATTTAATTGAAATTTAGTTTTATGCTTAAAATATTTTAATATGCTCAAGTTATATATATATATTCTTTTTTTCGAATATTAATCCTTGTTAGGCCATAGTTATTTTTTTTAATATTGGAAATGTTTAGCGCCTAGGTTCAGGTCTTGATTAATAAAAAATGGAAACAATTTTCAGTTACCATTTTAAAATTAATGGCAATTCATTAAAAAAATATCAGGTTTCTATAAAAAACTATCTTTACAAGATGGTCTCATAAGTCTTCAAGTTATTTTTTTTTAATATTGGAAATGTTTAGCGCCTACGTTTAGGTCTTGATTAATAAAAAATGGAAACAATTTTCAGTACCCATTTTAAAATTAATGGCAATTCATAAAAAAAATATCAGGTTTCTATAAAAAACTATCTTTACAAGATGGTCTCATAGGTCTTCAACAACAAAAGACCAATCAAAAATTTTTTATAGCAGAGAATGAGCACAGAACCGGACATCATTCTCAAAACGTCTTGTAGAGGCCATCATAAGGATATATTTTCTTTATGGTTTATTCTATAAATGCATTTTTACGATCGATAGGCCTACTGTAAAATTTTCAGCTGAAACGTCAGAATTGTAAAACAAAATTAATTTTTGTTATTTAAATATTATAGAATTTTAGTTTTAAAACAAAGCATTGCTAAATGAACGGGTATAAATTTAATGTAGTATGATATTGTTTACAGAAAAAAGTCACTCATAAATTTCTGTTTTATTTTGACAGGACCAAATGGATGTCCCCGTAGAAGAGGACGACAAACTTATACCCGATTCCAAACTTTGGAACTTGAAAAGGAATTTCACTTCAATCATTATCTGACACGGAGAAGAAGGATAGAAATCGCTCATGCTCTCTGTCTAACGGAGCGGCAGATCAAGATATGGTTCCAAAACCGTAGAATGAAGCTGAAGAAGGAGCTGAGAGCTGTCAAGGAAATAAACGAACAAGCACGATTGGAGGCCAAACTGAAAGAGCAAGACGACGACAAACAAAGCAAGAAGTCTTCGCTGGATCAACCGCAGACACAAAACAAAGAACAAGCTATAGATAGTTCAGATTCGGGAGCGGCCGACCGAGGGAGCAGTCCAGGTGCGGCCATTGTAGTTAGTCGCTCTGTCAATAGAATGCCCAGTGAAGAAACGTCTTCTTCGGGGAAATCTCCAGATTTTGTCAACGCTCAACAACCTTAGATAGGCCTATAAGTTGACGGCTTACTGACAACCATCGATTCGTATTCGCTAAGCTAGCCATTAAGGACTGGACTTTCGATATAAATATAAATATATATATATAAAAGGACGGTTGGAATTTGTGCTGAGTTTTTGTTTGGAAATCGTTTATTTGGTTCTCCTCGACCAGACCTGAAAACAACGGGTCTTTCATATTACAGGGAAAAAATTGATCAACCCACTTTCATTTTTGAAAGTTTTTTTTTTTTAATATTTTACTTAAGTCGATAACAGTATTGTAATTATCACTGTTATTTAAACAAAAAAGAATTATATTTTTAATTTAAAATACTTTAAAATCATTAATTAATTCCATTTGTAACTCAAATTATGTTATTCCAGTTTTGGGGTTTCCCACCTGTTAATTAGACGATTATCATATCGTCTCATCCTCATGTTTTGTACAAATATACAAATGTGTGTTGTTCTGTATAATCCTCCGTTACGTAATTCAGAGTTAGTATATATATATTTTACCCCCGATTTAAATTTTTTGGCTATTCCTGAAACTAACGATAGCCTTTTGTTTTTTAGAGAAAAATCAGGGTTTTCAAATGGCGTATGCTTGTTTGCTGTTTACGCACAGGGTCTTTATTTTTATTTCTTATTTTAATACCCATTGTTTTGATTATTATTTTTTTCTTATAATTTCGCTTTTCTTGTTATTAAAAGAAAAAAAAATGTTCTAATTGTTATGGTTAGATAAGGTATTGGATTTAGCGTAAGGTCTGAAGGACTTGAATATATGTTTTTCCTTTTCTTGTTTTTGTTTTTATGTTTAAATATGGGAAAACGGCAATCATAATTCTCGTTAATAAACATATTTCGAAGCATTTTCGAAATTAAAAAAAAGTAATAATTATAATAATGATGATAATAATAATAATAATGATGTTTTGTTTTGCGACATATTCTATGAGTTTAATAGATAATGTACGCTTGTTGGTTATTCTATAATGTTAATATTTGGAAAATTGGCAATAGGTCTTCCGAAAAAATTGCCAAACAGTAGGCCTAAATGGTGCCATACAGTATGTTGAGCCAACACGATTCAATTGTGCCATACTTACGAGATTTTTGTTATCAAACTACATCATTCTTAATTGCTTCTCTATTAAAGATGTATGCGAGTCAATCGTAGGTTTTACTAGGATGTTCTTTTAGTTCGCTCTAATTTAAAGAAAAAAAAAGAAAAAAATTATTATGTGCAATAAATCATATCTCTTTTGTAAACTATATGCCAGTTTGCATATGATTTATGTTAAATTTGCCGTTTCCTCTCGAGACAAGGAAAAAACTTAGTATCCATATAAAGTGCACGTGTATCTGTCTCTCTTAATCTCTTATTATACATGTATGTGTACATATGCATATATATATATAGTTGTATATATGGATATGTATGCCAAACACGTAAATACACGTACAATATATATTCTATAGCGTGAACGTTCATCCTCGCCCTAATCTAATCCGAAAAAGAATGTCTGGTGTCATCGTCCGCTATAGATCGAGTTCAATGTCATAAAATCGTAAGCAAATAGACGTTTCTTAAGTAAAACTACTGCAAACGGGGTATTGTATTTTTGCCCAGACGTACAGTAGGCTAAATGTATCCAGAATTCGTATTATGAAAGCGTTTGATGTGATCTGACGTCACGGTCTCCATATTTGTTGATGTTCAGATCGATGCAAGTACCACATTTTATAAGTTTAATTTTCATTCGTAATTTATTTCAATCTCATCTTTTAAATATATCATTTATCACTCTCATAACTATATATATAGGGTGCTGTTGATCTTCCAATCTCATTCTGTGTCAGTTTTTAGTTCTTTTTTTTTTATCCTCCCTTTTAGGGAATATTGTTTTTATTGAAACCAATTTTATAATTCTCGAATTTTAGAATTTGATTCATAAGAAGGATTTATATTTAAATCGGTTTTAAACCATTTATATTAAATATTAAAATCCAAAATTTTTATTCAATAATTCTAGAATATGACTTACATACTGTTTATTGTATACAAAGTGGGATGGAATAAGAGTGGGGAATATTTTATTGATATTTTAAGTAAAATATTCATGATTTTTTTGTTGTTAAATTTATACCCTTGGCTACAGTATTATCTTTAAAAAAATTGGTAGCGTGACGTCATAACACAGCACCCAATCACGTCAGTTGTTGTATGGTGACTGTAAAAATTGAAATAGTTAGGTGCTTTTACTCTTGCACGGTGACATGTCTAATAATTCACCAGTAATCCCTCCTCTGCTCAAAACTCCTGTACAATCTCTTACAGGTTAAATACATCTAAAAATTCTCACGCTAATTTCGTGTCTTTGTCGATTTAGATGATAGTGATTTCGTCAATCAGAGCGCGCCCATTGGTGGTGTGTGTTCATGTACTATACCTCTTTCGGTACTACTTGAGCCGAGCTGTAGCTTATGGCTTTAAGTAGCCAGATATGTGACTAGAAGATCACTCGAATACCGAGTCTTCTAAGTCATAGTCAAATACGTTATAATTATACGTCAGATTGCCGGATATACATGATGTGCTGAATAAACATGCTGTGAGAATAGAACTTTGTTTTGTGTGTATGTGTGTAGTTTGTTCTTTTCTTGTATTAAATCATTACATTACATTCCGATAAAAATAAAAATAAAAAATAACGTGGATTTAATTTTAAATTTTCGCTTTACTGATGTGTATATTCGATATGAACAGTATATTAATAAATGTTGAATTTAACCTAAAAAATAAACAACATTTTTGCATTAATATAAAAACCGATTAACTTGTGAGAATAAGTTTGAAAAAATAAATAAATAAAACAATAAAATTTTCATTTAAAATATTTATAAATTATTCACGTGTTTTTGATTTTTCATTTATTACGTGTAGGCCTATAAAAAAATTTTCAAATTTTTTATAACAACATTTAAAGAAATAATTATTTATGGTCGATGGATTAAAATAATAAATAACTTCATAAATATTTTCAAATTTTTTATAACATTTAAAGAAATAATTATTTATGGTCGATGGATTAAAATAATAAATAACTTCATAAATTATAAACCATATAATCATGTGTAACTATTAATAAACAAATCGATAATTCTAGGCCTTTATTAAAAGCTCACAGACGAAAAAAATGGCCCTGTTAAAAAGCGTTTAAATTCCGAATATTCTATTCTCTCAGAAAATAACAAAATAAGATTTTAAAGTCTTCATAAAAAAATATCTTTTAGACCTACAGGACAGACAGGTCTATAGATTAGATAGCATACTTTTTATGATAGCAATTTAGATACAACTAAGTAGGCCTAAGGACAGGACAGTTATTCTGTCTATTAGTTTGAGCAATTAACTAACTATTAAGCCCGAAGACACGTCTGATATTTTTTCCTAATCGATGAAATTAGCTTTAAAAAAATTTTTTTAACTAAATTTTATAGCATCAAATTTTCATTACTTTTCAGTTTTTAAATATCACAATAGTGGATTGTTTCGAGGTGCCGAAAAAATCGAAAATAATTATCAAATGCTAAAGTAGACATTTTAGAATATTTTTCGATAGAAATATTTTTGCACGTTTTCCTAAACGATAGAAGTATATAAATCTAATTTACGTCCATATTTTGTTAAACGTAGTCCACTATAACTAAATCCAATTGTTGTTTCTGTGCCATTTAAACAATGAAAATCATATTTATATCGCAATTAGTTTACTCCAAATTGAATCAAATGAGCTTTCCGGCTTCGTAACAATCTGTATTTACAAACGTCAGATTTAAATATCATTAAAAATTAAATGTGTGCAATTTAACGTTTTAATTTAATAATTTTACGGTGAACTGTAAAAGTAAATTATTAGAGGCAATGTCCGAAAATATAAAATTTTTAATAAAACATTTAAATCTGTTCAATTTTCTAAACGGCAAATGATGCCATTAAAGTTAATAAAATCCAAAATTGAGTCAAATTTAAGATTTTAACTTTCTCCAGAATAGGATTTCGTTATTAAATCTTTAAAATAGCAGCAGTTTTATATAAAAATATTGCCTCGTTTAGACTTAATTTTGTTTCTAAATTCTTAATCCATGATCTAAAGAATTTTATATAAAGTAAATCGCTGAATGCGCTAAATAAATATTTATTATTTTAATTAATCATTAATTTATCAGAATTAATATCAGATAAATTATTAAAAATTTCGATTAATGATACAAAAAATTAATCGTAAAAACTTTACAATAAATTAATGCGTTAATAGTAGTTTCGTACCAATAAATTTATAAGTATTTCCTTACCTATTTAAACCGTGATGCATTCAGTATAAATAGGCCTAGATGAACTTTGGCCTGGGCCTATATTTATTGTTATAGAATTAAATATAATTCGATAAAATTTTCTATAATGCGTAAAATATTTATATCGTCGCTGTGATAGAAATTATTTTAAAAATAAGTTTAAAATTTTAATATTTTTATAAAAGTATGATTTTCATCCCATTCATGGGAGCTATAGGGGGCGACACTTTCCAATCTACAAAACAAGGGACAATAACAAGTTAAGCACATGTTCAACCATAAGATCTGTCGACAAGTAATTCAATAGCCAATCCGAAGTGTTTTAATATTAACCAATCACGAAAATTTTTAAAATGTTACTAATCCAACAGAATTTCAAGTTAATCTATACAATGATGGTATTTTCTTCTAAAACTTTTTATTAAAAAAAAAACCAAATAACTTTTGTTTATTTTAAATTCATTTTTCTTTAAAAGCCCAGAGAGAATAATACAATGTTTCTTCATATCTACATATGTGAATTAAGCTGTTAAATAAGTGAAAAACAGTTAAATTTCAAGCTAAGCTCTCTTCCTAAATTAAATTATTCTTGGAATTTATTTTTTCTTTTCTATTTCAACTAATTTTACAAAATATTTAAACAGAGAATTTTAGAACATTCATACCAGAACCATTTTAACTTTATTAAGTAAAATAAAAGAAAATCGAAACAAGATTACTTTCTCAATAAAATTTTCCTGTTTAAATGCCCACTGTTGTTATTATTTTCAATTTTTTTTTTTTTAGACTTAACTTGCAAATATAAACGAATTCGAATTGCAAAATACGCATTTTTATTGTTTAGGCAAAAATAAACAATTTTGAATGGTTTCAAACTATCGAAGAAGAAGAATAAAATGTTTTAAAATGTAAATATGAGTTTATATTTAAGTATTTTAACTTTTTTTGCTTGCATTCAAACACATTATATTGCAGAATCGGTTATTTTAATAAAAATAGTTTTTCGAAAACAGAAAACGCAAGTTCGATATATAATTATAGAAGGAAACAATAGTTTGGTTAGTTATTAGTGCCATTAGGCAAGCGAAGTTATATTTCATGCATTCGCTGACATCCGCATCACAATTTGGT
Organism: Olivierus martensii; assembly: GCA_000484575.1. Lineage (NCBI taxonomy): Eukaryota > Metazoa > Arthropoda > Arachnida > Scorpiones > Buthidae > Olivierus > Olivierus martensii. The sequence continues at coordinate 36,104 of AYEL01045585.1, forward strand.
AGAAGTGTAATACAAAAGACACCGCCCTAGGCTTGGAAACGGACAGTACGTTATTCCGTAAGATGACTTCTGTACAACATTTTCTTTGTCTGTCTATGCTTTACGAGCTCGCCCAACCAGATACAACTTCGACAGCTGTCGACTACAAAAATTACTTTTCAGACCCTACTGCAAACGTGTGAGAATTCACGTGATAAATATTCAAGCGATCAACCGACCAATACTGTCACGTAGGAAATCAACCAATAGTCGGAAAGTAACCGAAAACGAGGCTGTAGTCAAAATGATCGCCATGCTACCTCTTGACAGTATACCAAAAGTAGATTCGCATTCGACAGAAACCAAACTTTTATCTGTTTATAGTCCTATACCCGTTTACAGTACATACTTTTAAGTTAAAACTGTACTGTATAGATTTTCTCATATGAGTAAGTTTACAAAGAATTATCGCGTGAATTAATTAAATTTTTAACTAAATAAATAAAGTCGTATAGAAATAAAAGTTTATAAATGGAAGTTTAAATTTTTATAACGTACTAAAAAAAGATATTTATGGATCAGTTATAAAATGTTATTTTAATTTTGCGTGTAGACTGTAACCATATTTCTTATGGAAAAATGGATAGATATATTTGTTAGAATATATTTAAAAATTAAATTTCTTAGAATTAAAGAGAAAGTGGATAGATATCTATGATACAGTAATCGTTTTTATTTTTGAAAATTAAAAAATTTAACTCTTGTAGATGTAAAAGATCTTGTTGCATCTTCTCTTTAAATAGCGTTTTATTTTTTATTTTTTTGTTTATAGAGTTTTAAATTGTCTAGGAATAGAATTTCAAAATATGTTGTGTACATAAATTTAATGACTTTATATCGATATAAAGAGATTATTTTTATGTTATTTAATAATATCTTGATCATTATCGGATAGGAAGAAAATAGGAAAGCAATAAATAAAGAAAATTTAAATTTTATTCAGACTCAGATGTAATACAAACAAAAAAAATCTTCGATACAAGAACGTAATAATCAAATTGTTCGATTATCCGTTTTTTAAACATTAAGGATAATCAAAATAGTGCAAAGTATAGTTACTAAATGTGATTTTCGATTATCACTAATAGTTTGCTAAAAAAAATTAATTTTAAATATTTAATTAGTTGTTTTTCCCCCCCTCAAAAAGATCACTAAACTGGATCGATGATGTTTTGCGTAAGTTTACATTATTAACATTATTAAAAATTGATATATTTTAATTTTAGAAATAATTATCGTTTTAATAAAATAAAATAATGGTTACATTATAAACTTACTTGTAAGAATATATATTAAAAATTAAAATAAATAAAATGTCGTAAGGAAAGAAAAAAAAAATAAATAAATAAGAAAGAACTAAATAAATAAGTAAACAAACTGAATATTTAACGACGATGTTTCAAAGCTGTATTGTTCCTTCCAAGAAGCGGGTTTCTGAAGAAATGAGGTTCTTTTTTAACAGGAACATCTCACCTGCCAGGCGACCACCTTCTTTCTTTACGTAACAAGCGTTTCCTCCAATACAACCCAACCAGAATTCTGTCCCAAGAAAGGCGGTGACCCTAAAGGAGAAAATAAAAGAGACAGGATAAAGAAGATCTTACAAATTGTCCCGGCTGGCCTCCGGGACTTTTCTAATTTAATGAAAGACCAGCTTTCGTAGCCTTCATTGTACATACAACAAATGGAGTAAGAAAGATGTAAAATATATGTATTTGAGGCGCATCGTCTTAATTTAAAATTTACCTAGTAATCTTACTCCATAGGTTACATGTTAATCTATATATGTTCTATGCTTATTTTAGTTTGAAATAACTTTTCTTATCTGATACGATATCATCTTATCTATAAGAATATTTTTTCTTTTTATTCTTACCATTAAATTCCTGTAAAATTAAAAGATTTCGACGAATAAATTTTAGTCCATTAATAAGAAAGCAGCCGGCTCTCGTTTAAATTCTGTAAAGAATAAACATTTAAATAAAATCATAGATTTTAACTCGTCCTTTTAATATAGCGAAGTAAGAACTAAAAAAAATGATGATATAGGTCTTAGTAATTAAATTTTAAATCAAGAGAACCCGTTCAGTCAAATATATCATTCACAACCTGCATATTACATAAGAATAGAAATTTATGATATAATAAACTTATCTACTTGGTCAAGATGCCAGTGTAAATTACTTATTCTTTTCACTGCAAAGACTAATAGGATGCCCATAATAAATATAAGACAAGCTCATCGGATGCACAAATAGTGCGATATGAAACCCAAAAGTCATTTTTACAAAATACTGTTCTCTAAAGGAAAAAAAATGTAAGTGTAGTTCTAGTCGATAATTAACTTATTAGTTGGCGAGAAAATTGTTAATTTAATGTTTTATATTCGATAACAGTATCATTAAATAGTTAAAATTCTATTCAATACTTTATAGCAAGTGAGTGAGTGAAGGCGTGTTTCAATCTTAGTTACTACAGCATTGCCATTTTGGCAGACAGGTATAGTGGAGCCGTTTGTTAACTGAATTGCCTGCTATAGACGACCTATGATTTTTTGCTACAAGAAGCTATCTTGATCTAGATGGACATCCTAAAGTCGATGAGGCCATTTTGTAGGTTTGACGAGAAATTGAGAGGAGAGAGAAGAACGAAATGGTCTCTCCAATGCATAGCCTTACAGTACCAAAGCCGGCTTAGGCACGGCAGTCATTAGGCCGGGTTCACTGAAAGGTGATCTTGTCTAACACGTTAGGCTGTGTAATACAGGCAGTCGTGGAATCTCGTCTGATTGCCCCAAGCTATGTTAGCAAAGACGGTGTAATACCGATAAGTCTTCTTCGTGCTCGGAGTGACTAAGAGCAGGGAATGAGGTGTCGGAATACCAGAGTCGGGTAATGGAGTCACAGGATTCTTTACGTATCTAATGGTTTTAGTTGTCGCTTGGTCGACTATCGAAACTTTATGTGTCACTAAAAGCATATATGTGAGATATTTAATTCAAGACAGTTCCAAGTAATACTCCAAGTATTCAAACACTTCGCATATTCCAATTGGAAAGTACAAAAGTGCAACGACAAATCTTGAATTTTAATAAGTTTCATTCCTGGAAATTTTCTGTTTAAATTTAACATTTGTTTCTCCATAATTTAAATGCCATTTTTTAAATACAAAAAAAAATATCCTGTACATCAAATATTTGTAGTTAAAATAAATTTCTAACACAATTCAAAATTTCAAGATGAAAAATATCTTGTATCGGATTTCGAAAATAATTCTCGCTGAAAATCAAACTTTTAGAAATTTTTTTTTCTGTAATCTTCTCAACGTTCTGTAAACACGAGTTCAGACTATTCGCGAAAAAGATGTTAGTTTTAAAATAAAATAAATATTAAAACAAAAAATAGGTTAAAACTATCATCATAACTGATAATAAACACAAACTGTAATTCGCATATATAGACAGTAAAAATTAGCATAATTCTTAATTTATTAGTCAACATTAAACTTCTTTATGCTATAATCTGTTAATTATTTTTATAAATAACCATTAAAGCATATGAAATTTTACTTTAAAATAAGTATTCCATAATGTGATAAAGATATCTAGTGCTTTCTCACATTAGTTAAAATTATAAGATGAATTAATATTTTTAAATTTTAACTATGATTAAGATTTTGAGTATTATGAAATCAAAACTATTGTAATGAAATACTATGAATGTAATCTTTCTACAGTTTGGATATTTCTCCTTCCTCAGCGCCATTAAATTTGGAACCGATCGATTTTCCTGTGAAAGCGGCCATCTTAGTTTCTTATCCAAGAACCAATGCTGAATTCATAGTTATGTAGGAGTATGATCAGAAAATCAATATTTTTATTCAACCAATCCAATGAAATATTTTCTCAATCCGTTATATACTGTCCCTTTATCCGGAAAAAATGCTGAGTTACGCTTAAACATAACACATATTCGGGATATAATTTTATTTTATTTTTTCTAAATTCCGAAATATATGAAATTGAATCACAGAACTAAGTCATCTTACATAAATACAACAAAACTCAAAATATTGGCAAAATAAATATTGTACGATATAACAAACGAATCTAAGCATAACTCGCTGGAGAATGTAAGACCTATTACATTTTCTTACCAGGACTTATATTTATATCTTTCTTATTCTTTCCTTTTATAAATATTATTATATTCCATAAATCTATGCTTAGGTATGTTTTTATTTTTATTTTGCTTTTTTGTGTTTTCAAAAATTTAAATTGTTTACGTGCTATATGTAAAAAAATCATATAAATTATGTTAGCATAGTCTGACCTATCGTTTTAATACTACAGCAGTAAACTTGGGATAAAAAATAAGAACACAGTTTGCGAAATTATTATTTAGTATATATCAGGTTACATTACTAACGATTGAGAAATGCTACTATAGTTTCTTCCTAATTAACAGTTGTCCTAAATGTATAACATGTATAATAAATCATCCGGATTTCTGTTCAGCATGTTAAAAAGATTGTAGAAGACAAAATTCCTGTTTACAGGTTTTTTCGATTCAAAATAAAATAAAATTTATATATTTTCATCTAATTTCTTTAATTATTTTGATTTTAAATTATTATTACTAGATATTGTTCAAACTTGAACAACTCTGTGTGCAAATTTTATGGATAAAACAGCAGTATAAGTACTTAAAAAGTAATCTTTTTCTGTTTAATATTAAGTTTTAAAAATTATAAAAATAATTTTTTTTATATAAATTCTTGAGGTTTACGTTTGCAATGATAAGCAAAACATTGTTTATAAAAATTTAATTTTTATAAAATAATTATAAACAATTTTTGTTTGGCATTAACAAATCTAAAATATTTTTTACAAGCTACGTTTTGAAGTTGTTTGATATATATTTTTATATCATATAAACAACAGACTTATATGTTGTATAATTAACTATAATGCTTATAAGTGTGAGCTATAACGAAATTATAGAGATTTAAATGTTCTTAAGAGAGGCATTATTCTAACCTCAGATTCTCCTCGTGGGTGAAAAGTTACCACCCCTTCTTCTATCCAAATTCGGATACTTGAGTGTATTTTCTCATGCGTGCAGAGAAGCTGCAATAGAAGAAAGGGGGTGGAGAAAAAAGGGGGAAATTTGTGGCTCGTTAGGAGCGGACCGCGAAGTGGTTCTGCAGGAACTAAGTGAACTGCCAGATACTCTGACCGTTAGTGGAGATATACGGACAGCGTCAGAGTGCTCTAACTGGGCGACGCGTGCGTATAAATATGTCTAGTCCGACGGTATATTTACAGGATGGTCCACTGAATCTTTGAGTTCTGGTTTTGCAGCAAATGAATCTGTACAGTTTCATAACTTCTGATTTCTCTTTGTTATTATTGTCGTTTCATTCATTTTTCTCTGTCAAGAATACCGAAATGTTGCCAGTTTAACTCGTATATTTTACTTTTCTTCTCGTATAACTTCATTAATTCTTAAAATAAAGCAATTACTTCATTTTATTTTTAGTAACCAATTAAAGAAAATTGTTTATTCGTCATTACGTTTAAATGGAATTTTTATCGAAATAAATGAAAAATTAATGATTTAAAACTTCGAATTTTTTTAATAATTATCGATAAGTTCTGATTGCATTCGATAAGATAAAAGAAAAGTTTTTTTATCTCTAAAATTTCTAGATTTGAAACCTTCATTTGCATTCGTTATTCATGTTAATTTTAGCAGTGCTAAATGTTTAAAAAATGTGAAAAGTTTTCTCATAAAATAAATTTTTAGTTAGATAAACCTCCATTCATACTTTTGATTTATTATCTATACAATGTTTCATAATTGTTTTTAAGTGTTTTTTTTTTAATTCCTTTAATTATTAATTAATTTTTTCTTGGGGAAAATTATTGCAAAAAGCGAAAGCATAATAGAAAATGTTCATGAATAATGAATGAAAACAATTTATAAAGCTATTAAAACATAGTCGCACATACGATAGAATAAATAGATGTTTATCAGTTTATTGTAACTTATAACAAATTATACAGTAGTAATTTATATTTATTAATATTTAAAATAAATAAAGATTTATAAATTGTTTCGATAATTGTTTATTCGTTGTAGATATCATTATTTTCTGATGTAGGAAAGAGGAGGAAAAAATACTAGCGTATAGTAATAGTAATTCGCTATGTTATCTAGTAAATCAAATTCAAACAAAGGGGGAAAAAACTACATAAAATATTTACAGAACCATTCTTTACTTTTCTATTAAAAAATATATAAAGGCTATAAGAAAGATTTCATATTTATTCTATAATTTATGAAGCTGTTGTTTGTAGAAGCTAGTTTCTAATAGACACGCACAAATCGATCTTTTCGAGGATATAAAAAATATATATTTGTTTTCTCTACAAAAAAACCTATTTGTTTTTGTAGAAAAAACTACAATTTTTTGTTTGTTTCTATGAAAACGAAAGAACAGGTTTATTAAAATTTGAAATGGTTTGAAAGAAGTTGAGTATCATTTGTGGCGTGCAATATCCCATTTCCCATGTCTAAGGTTAGTCACCTCTAAATTAGACTAAGTTTAATTAAAAATCTTAAACTTTTTAGAATGAAAAAAGATTATAATGATAAACACAATTAAATAATGCTATCTAGTGTTTAGAATTAATTATGCTTAAAGTAGGCTACTATATTTTATAATGAAACTGAAAAGCAAAATTAAGAGTATTCTTATATATGAAAATAAATATTTAAAATTAAAATCGATTTTCATTTAACTGAGAATAAACTTGAGAGGAAATGTTTCTAAACACTTATATCAAAACTTTATTCATTTTATTCTCAGTCTTGAACAATTATGCATACTGGTTACATCTATATGCGAGATATCTACCTTAAATGAATTATTATTTTAGGAATTTCAAATTTGTTGCTATAATGTTCAACCAAAAATATTAGTTCTGCTAACAAATAGCCACAAATAACATCTTAATTGAAAAAATTTCCAATTCTGATATAATTTTGCATATTTTGAGTGGTTTATAGTTAAATCCTCCTTATAGTTATGTATTGTAGTGTAATCTTAGGCAGTGTGATGTTTAGGAATGGATGCTGAATAGTAAAATTATCTCAACTTTTCATATACAGATTATTTTCGATCCAGAACTAAATTATAATTACTATAATAACTCTATAAATAAAGCATATAAATGTTAGTTACAAATTTTATTTTTAAAAATGAATTATACAGTTTCGAAGAAAATTGTTTTGACTCTTTATCATTTAAACCGAATGTTGGAGTAATACAAACTGTAAATGGTAAATATACGTAATTCTAAAATTTCATTCAAAAACAAGCATATAATGTTTAATTTTGTTTTAAAATATTTGTTTCGAATGTCAGTCTTTGGATAATAATATTATAAAAACAACTTTTATCTTGGATTGTTGCAACAGTTTCTCTAAACAAGACTTTTCTTTTTATGTCGAACTCTCCGAATTTTTTATCTTCATATGGCCTTGGTTGATGGTTTTTCTAGATAAACTTCCGGGAAAGTAAATACGAGCTACAACTGTAGTCTAAGCTACAGCATGGTTATTCAAACTTTGCTGACAAGCTAGTATTTCTCGCTACAGCCCAGAATAATATGATTAAATTCATTTTTTAAATTAAAAAATATATAAATATTATTCGGTTTTAAAATAATAATTTATTATTTTTATTAATAAATTTACAGTACAGTATAACTTACGTATAAAATTCACAGATAATCATAATGAATTCATTCCTAAGCTGCAGCTTCTTGTTATTAAACAATTCTAAGAATAGTTTCAATGGCTGAAACCTACATAAATGAATAAAAATGTTATCTATAATAATTGTTATATATCTATTAAATAAATTATAAATTTATATTGATTCATATTATACCAAATCCAAAAATTTATTTTTATTTTTTTATAATTTTGCAAAACTTTGTAAACGAATAAAATATGAAATCGTTTAATAATAATTGTATACTTAAAATATTTAATAATAAACTAGGTTAAAATAATCATGTTAAATTTTAAAAAATGTCTTTAATATATTTTATAGCATAGGCTTTATAAATATTAATTATTTTAAAAATAACCTATTGTATGCAAAGTTATCGAAACCGGATTCAAAAATTTTTCATCTAATTAAAAATATATACATGTATAAATATTTGATTATATAATAGTAATGAAGTTTTTTCGACCACGAAATAATGCAATACAAAGCTATAAACGAAATTCTACTAATTTACTTTCATTTAGATAACTATCAACAAATAAATTTTCTTTTTCTTTTAATCGGCTTATATAATGTCTACTTATACATTCAATTAAATAACCGATTTTTCTTCTAGGAAAAATAATGAAAATTTACTCAAGTAATGAAATATCGATGTTTGAAAGTTTTTACGCTTAATTATTGCAGCCATAAATCATACAGGACAATCGCAACTTGAATTATGTCTTTTAAATTTCACTCTGTTATGTTTTTTTTTTATCAATTTTCAAGAGTATTTTCAGATTCTTGGCATACGTATATGTCAACTTAAACACAAGCAAATGACTTTCTCGATGGATAGATGATGATAGAGCACTGATATAACGTTAGATTATAAAATATGTCTTAAACATCAAAATATTTCTTCGTAGGAGTGACTTACCACCATTATCAAAAACACTGAGATAAATTTAGAATAAAATAATATGTTTCTGGGATATAACTCTTGTTTTTATTTCATAAATCGACATCACTCGTCAGGGCCGCCGAGAGAAATTTTCGGGCTCGTGAGAACTCTGTGGTCCGGGCCCCACTTAAAAAAGTGCAACACTTTGGTTTAATAAAAGAAACCATATGAAACATTAAGCATTTATTTAAAAAAGGCAAACAATAAATTCAAAATTCCATACATCACATACTATGTTATATATAAAAGGTTTATTTTGGTACAACTGCTTTAGGTGCTCTGTCGACAGCCTGCGAACTATCGGACACGTTATGTGACACTTCAGGCCCGACGATGCCGGGCCTGAAGTGTCACATAACGTCGGGCCCTCTTCGATGACGGGTCCGTGACAAAAGTCACGGATGTTACTCCCTCTCGGCGGCCCTGTCACTCGTTACCTGGTAGCAATTTTAAATAGTTTTTTAAAATATTTAATATTAATATAAATTTTTTTAAAGTATTAAGTATTGCTTATGTTTGAAAGGTTTAATTAAGCCGATATATATAGTCAATAGTAAATTTGCATGTCTAAAAAAATATTGAGAAAAATTCTCAAATTCTGAAATTTATCTTAAAAAAATTGGGATGTGAATTTAAAATTCTTTAAGTACTTTTGGTTTTGTAAGCATTTAAGTGCTTGTTTTCTACAATGTCGTTTATTGCTTCCATGTTGAGGATGATTTTCTGCAAGAATGCTGTTATTTTTGCCTTATCTCATGTACTTACCAGCATATTATGAGTCCTTTGATTAGATCACATATATCAAAGAAACGTAGATAGACTATGATAAAAACTACGAAAATAAGAATTTTAAATTTATATCCTAATTTGAGAATTTTACCTGATATTTTTAGATGTGAAATTTAGATTTTAGATCTATTAGGCTATAAATCGGCTTAATTAAATCTTTCGGACTCGTATACAATATGATTATTAATATTTAGTACTTTAAAAATACTTAAGATAAGTTATCATAGAGTAATGTCGATTTAAGAAATAAAATAAGTTTCATCGTTGAAACGTATTATTTTACAATAAATTTATAAAATAAATTTAGAATAAAATAATACGTTTCTGATAATCTGATAATGGTAATAAATCATCATTCCTATAAAGACTTTAATCATTAAGAGCATGTATTAAATATCAGAATCATGCTAAGTTGTTTTAATGACAGAAATGCCTGATGTTTTTATATGCATGATTATATATATCAAATATTAGGCACTCAGCAGTAATTTTTACTATTAAAGAATAATTTTAATAATTTAATCAGTTATTCTAAGATTTCTTTATATCATTCGATCTTATCGATATGTATGGTGTAAAACCATTTAACGTTACGACCACATGATTTATCGTCTCTCAATACGCATTTATAACAATAATTACTATCATAAAATCAATAACTGTATCGATAATTACTATCAGAAAGAGTTAAAGATTTTAATTTTGTATCTATTATATAGTTTAAACGAAAATCCGATATATATAAAGCCTACAAATTTGCGGTTTAAATTGGGTTAAGTATAAGATTATGCGAAAATTTTATGGTTACCTTTAACGATTCTTTTATGGTCAATGACAGTCAAATGCATAAGTATACTAAATCATTAATAATACTACAGTATTAACTTTCAGAGAATTGTTGCATATAAAATTTATATAAAAAAATAAAGCAAATAAATTAATCGATTTTTTGATATAATATTTGAAAGAATCTGATTTCGATTAAATAATAATTTTACAAAAAAAAAAATCGATGTTATAGTTTCAACTAAGTTAAGCATGCAAAATATTCATTAAAAAAACCTCTCGCGAGTTTTTCAACGTAATTATAATCTAGTGAAAAGTATTTTATAATTAATTAAATATTTTAGAAAATTAAATATTTATTCTAGCTTCTATAGGGCTTATACTGCATTCTAGATAGACTATACAAAAAAAGATGTGACGTAATTTATAAAGACCTATTCGGATTTAAATTTTATAGTAGGCCTATACCGAAGGTTAAAAAAATTTTTTTTTTCTAAACTATGCTGTTTTTGGAGACATAATATAGTCATTTTATTCTTAACTACAGCTTCAAAGGAAATTCTGATAGCGTTCCCGTTTGACCTGGACAAAGAATTCTTTCTTTAAGGATAATTTATGAGAGTTGAGTTGCGGATGTCTTGATGCAGTCTGTATCTTCTAATCAACGGGTACTGCACAACAGGACTAGATGGGAGGGGAAAAAGTAGATCACTCTTTCACAAGCAATTTTCAGCCGAAGGGAGCGTTAGGTATATATATAGGATGGGTGATAGTCATTCGTCTTCAAATTAGCGTTTAGCTATTACGATCTCGTCACGTTCAGAAAGTTTCTTATCTCCTCCATACCTTCAGGCTAAGTGAAAAAGTCACTATAGCTGCAAAGCAACTTAATTGAATCTCTTCTAGTTGCTGAAATGGTTTTCCTTCTCGGAAAAAACTTCTATTGACATTTTCTTTTTTCCGGATTATATTGATAAATTTTGTTTATAAAAAAAAACCACACGAATTTCTTAAGTAAAGTTAACGTTATCGAGTAAACTTCCGTTTAGTTATTCTCACGATTAAAATAAAAAAAAAACAGGGAAACTTTTGATTCGATTCAACTGTTCTCATAATTAATGAGAATGGAGATGTTTATCAAATCAATAATTAAGTTTGAATGAACGACTGCTAATCTTTTCAGTTAGGTTGCAGTTAAATAACTGGATACAATAGACGGTTCTGTAGTCTGATTGGTTAGTTAAAGTCGCGAGGGAAACATGGTTCTATGGCAGCTCGAGAGCGTGAGAAGACTAGCCAACCTTGATGGTGTAGCAGACTGAATTGAAGGGACTAAACTGAATCTCCTAACCTGATTGCGATTCTCAGTACTCTTTAGAAATCCCATTCGCTTCAGCAACTTAATCTTCTTCTTCGGTCCTTGCATCTAAATTATATTACCTTCTTTGTGAAGAGAACGGAATTTATGAAGATATAACCGTGTTTCAAATGCTGCAGCATTCAGATAAATAGAAAATAACCTACGTGACTTTTTAATCAAACGGAATAAACTTTTAATATCTTTTAACCTTTATATTAATTATTTTTTAAGATTCTTTTAAACAGTTATAAGCAATTTTTATGCGCCGTTTGTTGTAGAAAACGATATTTTTTTGCAATCTGAATAGTAATTAATTTTAAATCACATAATTCGAACAGATTTTTGTGAAGAGATTTTTTGATTCGATGCTTTATCGTTATTTTATCCGATAACAGCATCTTACTTTATCATATTATTGCATGTTAACTAATCGGTGATCATCAGAAGTAAAGATTAGATCTATTATCCTATCTGAAATATTCAAGATGGCATAAAAGATTATGTTAGAACTTTAAACTATCGTTTTTATTAAAAATCAATGAGAATTTTTTATGTAAAAGTCTACTCTAAGTCTCTATAACGATATATAAGTTATATGTATAATACTCGTTGTCATCATTTTTGTCAAGTTATTAAGTTACAACTATTTTTATATCTTTTTTATAGAGCTATCTAATTTCAGATGTTAATATTTTTCCATTACATATTTAGAAATTAGTTTAAAAGATTTTTATTCGTTCAGAGTATGTAAAAATATAAACAAATTAGAAAAATTTATGCATAAAAAGTAAACAATCAGCATAAATCTTCATCAGGTAGAAATTAAACAAAAAATAATAGAGGTTTATAAACATGATATTTCGAATTTTATGGAGAAATCAGAAAACTTTGATATAATTCGCAATAATGGAATACAGAATAATACAGAAACAAAGACTGGCTGTTTTTTTTTATTTGATAATTGTATTTAAAGATTATTTTTTGCTTGTACTTTTATAAAATTCGATGAAAAATCGATATTGTTAAGTTACCTCCATTAGAGAGCAGCTAAAGTGACACTCCAGCATCAGTGGATGCAGAGAGAAATGACGTCATCGTTGCAAGTGTTCTTAGCTTTCTTGAGTGTAACGAGATGCGAATAGCATTGACGTGACGTGACGTGACGTCAGAAGAAATGAGATTCTTTTCACTTTCTCTCATACACGAGATCTTCCTGCCCTCTGTTGGTGAATAAAAGCATATTATTAAAACAAAAATTTTCATATTTTCAAATTCGTCATTTGTTTATAAATTACCGAGTGTAAGAAATAATCAAATTTTTGAAAAATTTATTATTTTGTGGTGTTTTGGAAAATTTCCCAATTATTCAATGGCGTTAACATTCGACTAAACATGTTTATTGTTAATAATGATAAACGTTTGCTAACGCTTTTTGTTATAATAACAATAATCTTACATTTTGGACTTTTTTTGATTATTTAAAATGTAAATCAAATTGCTAATAATTATATTATACTCTAATAATAACATAATATATAATAATAACTTAATCATATTTTAGCACATTTCTGTATTATCTAATCGTTTTTTCTGATTTATAGATTGTAAATTCTATGAATCAACTTTATGAGTAAAATCTACAAAAAAAATTTCTGTTATGATCGATCAACAATATTGTTGTCTGCATGCAGTGATAATAAAAATTACATTATGCACTGTAGATATTTTATGATATGTAGAATATGGGATCCTTTAATATCATAAAGGATATAAAACAAAAAACAAGAATATGATTTTTTAGTCATTTAAACACACTGGATTGTGTATAAGTTAAAGATAAGCATAATCTTTACTGTTTTAGACATAATTAGAGGTGTTTATTGAATTCAAAAAATTAAACTCAGCAATTTACATCATCATCGAAAGCATATAGGCCTATGTATGACTTCAAGAGAAAATTGAATTTTATTATTAGATTATTCATTTCTTTCAGAAAATTTCCAATCTAATATTAAGTTTGTAAATAGTAAGTAAATTTACTAAAACTGTGAAACTTCAATATATTTCTAATGTAAAATACAGATTTATGACGTAATGCAGGAGGAAGAAACAAGTAAATTTCCTGTTATAGTCAAACTACTCACACCTGGAGATCTAACTGCCATTGTCGTCCATTATCTCTATATTATCGCTGTTTCTATGCTTTCGTGTGTGAGTCACGCTAGGTGGTCCTGTTTTTCCCCCGTCACATTTTTCATGCCAAGAAAGGACGCTTCGTTTCACACACCAATCGTCACTTTTCTCCTACTGGATTGGTTATTCGTTTTTCCATCAAAGCTGATTGGATGAAGGTTGCCTTCCACGTAAAAAGGAAAATTCCGTAGTCTTTATTCCAAGTCAGGTAGCCATTGTTCGGTTTCTCTCTCACGCACAAAACTAAAATTTCTTAAATATTTAACGTTGTACAATTTTATCAAAGTTCTACAGGAGTCTATATAATCTAAGATATAACAAATAAAGAGATGTTTTCACCACGGAAAAATAAATTTTCAAATTTTAACTTCACAATAAACATCTAGAAAAGATTCATTTGTTTGCCTGTAATAAATATGTTTAGGAATCTCGTAATAAATAAAATAAAATTTGAATCTTTTCTATGAATAGGATAATATGAATAAGTTTGCTTTAAAAAAATAAAGATTCAAGTAAGTATAATTCATATAAATATTACAAAGTAAATTTATTAAAATTCAACTTAAATTTCTGTTAAACAATATTGATTTCTGATCAATATTTAATAATGCTAACTTTGAATTTGATAGAACCAAATTTGATTTAGATTAATTGTATTCGCTTATTTTTCAATAAGAAATTTTTATTTTTAGGGGAAAAGCTTTTCTATATTTATTTACTTTTCAATCAAGTGAGGTTCACTGCAAATAGGCTTTTTCTATTCATGTTTTTTTATTAAAATCCATTATTAATATAACAAGATTATAATAATAGCAATTTCTTCATAATTATCATCGTATTTTGAAGAATTAGATACAAATTGTTAAACTACTGGTAATTATTCATTAAAATTAGAAAAACTTCTATCAAATTTTAATGTTATTTCTGAATTTAATATTTTTATCGCTTTATAGCTCAATAATGTTTAATTTTATAACACATATATGACTTTTATTAAAAAAAAAGCGAACAGAAATCATTAATAAAAATGTCAAAATTTTTACCAAAAAATCATTTCTTTCGTCGATAACGAATAGTACTTGTGTCATTTAGATATAAAATTTCTATTTAAAAAGAAGTTTAATCTTGTCTTCATTGACTAATAATTATGTATTATCATATCTGTTAAATTAAAGTGCACATATTCGTGTGAGATCTAAACATTTACGTAAAAATATTGTTACAACAAACTTATATGCCTCTAATACAACAAAAAGTACTAATATATTAGAAAATATTTAAGATATTTAAATTATAAACATGTTTTCTAAGGTTAAACTGAAAGATTCGTTTAGTTCTATAAAATTTTCCGTATTAATATCGTTGGAAGTGAATTGATAAATTTTATTTACTGTATATGCCTATTACAAACTTTATCCAATGTAAAATATTTGTTATAATAGCCGTATGCAAAGATAAAATTACATTTATGTTTCGAAATTTAGGAATTAAAAATGAGCAAGAACACTAGCCATTCTGCCGTTATAGTAGACAGAAAAATAATGTTACTAACGAAGCATCAAAGTATTTTCCTGACTAATGTTGGACTGTTTTTAACTAATTTGGTGGAGTTAGTGTATGAAAATCAGGAGAATAGGCAAAAATAAATATCAAAAATTAAAACCGAATTAAAGCATTATCGATAATTTAATTATTTTTAAAAGTAGGCTTTATAGTATTTTAAAATACATTCTAGATCTAATTTTATTTTATGTAGGCGTTATTAAAAGATCCACAAAAATTTTAAATAACTTAAAATTAGTAAGGAATATTAATTTAAATTATTAATAAAAGCTATTTATTAAAATACATATAAAAAATAAATCAGCAATGAATTAAATTCTTTCCTTGGCCTTTTTAAATGGTGTTAAAGCAACGTAATTCGGAAGGAGAATTAAATCTGCCTTTAGAACATAAACTAGTCATAAAATATTCATAAAACTGAATGTTCCTTTTTTCTTCCGTTTTGACCTTAAGGTTTATTTCTTTACTAGCCATAAATGTAGCCATTCACTTATATTTATGATGTGTTAAATTAACACCAACAGATATAAACCAAAACCTTTTTAAGGTATTGGATATAGTCCATTCCAACGCACGATATAATCTTCATAGGCCTATGATTAGAATCTCGAACATATTTATTACCAAGCGATTTACGAAATTAAATAATGATTCATAAAATGTTTCCGTTCACTTATAACGTATATAAATTATAAAATCTATAGTGTAAAATTAAACGTTGTTATTATTGAGATTATTAAGTATAATATGCGTTTTTATCGATGTAACTGTATTCGCATACAATCCACAAAATCGAAAATAACAATAGAATTCTGAGAAAGTTTTAGATTCAATTAGCATATTCTAATATGGAAGTTTACATTAAGTTAAGTTATTGAAGTTTACAAGTTAATTTTAAATGTTTGGAATAATTCTGTAAATTCAGATATCAAAAATTACACAAAAATTCAGCTTTATTTATGATTTAGGCCCTACACAATACGACAAAGATTATAAGAGAAAATTTCATTTATGATTTTACTGATTTAGTTTTATGATTTCGATAGCCTATAACGAAACCAATACAAAAAGTTAATTTTGTCAAGCTATCATTATGTTCTTAATGTTTAATATTTAAACAAAAATCGAGCAAACATTTCAATTTAAACTTGTGCTTTAAAAATGACTAAAGTGAATTTTGGCCAGAACTTCGAGAAAGGTATTTTCTTTCAAGTACTGTAGCCTAGAGCTTAATTGCATGCTATGCATCCAGTTGGTTTTTGGAATTTAAATTAAGTACAGAATATTACGAAGAAATCTATATAAAATGCTATTTTTATAATTCAAACATTGTTAAATTAATTTTTTAATGAAAATTTTAATACTACTTTTCTAAAATAAAAAATATCCGTTGTAACCGACTCAATCTATAGGCCTGATATATATGATAATAATGATACATATATAAGCCTTACAAAATTTTGAAAATTTAATCAAAACCCAGATTCATTTTAATACAATTTTTATTATAATTAGATTTGAGATTATTATTAGTTTTCTTTCGTTTAGATCTGGAATATTGCATGAATTTTAAAACAGCCTTAGGCCAAATTATTTAATTTTCTTTAGTATGTTAACTTATTACTTATGTAGGCTAATATTAAATAACATTATTTATGAAGCTATTAAATTATTTAATAAACTTTTAGAGAGATTTTTGCATTTTCAATCTATAAGAGACCGTTTATGTCAGTGATTGCCATACGACAGTCATTAAAAACGAATGTTAAAATTATAATAGATGATATTTATTTTTATATTTATTGATATTCGAAACAATTATTTAAATTATATTTTCTTTTCTATTAAACTTCAAAATAAAAAAAAAATCACTTGAATAATTTGCTTTCTTTCAACAGCACGCTAATTGGATTTTATCTATTGTAAAATTATGAATAAAGTACACTTACATATAGTATAAGACAATAATATAGCTTGATGTAAAAGATAGTTTTATTTTTATCGTAGGTGATAACATATGGAGATCATTTATACCAATAATAATGTATAATAAAACAATGAATAATACAATTATCTAAGAAAACACCTAACTATCTATTCGTGTATCGCAATATTTCGTCTTTAAAAATAGATATAGATAGGCTATAAACGAATGTTAAAAAGATTTTTATCTTTTTAACGGTTATTCGACTATTAAGCTTTCTGTGAATTCTTCTCTATTTTAAGCTAAGCATTTATTTTGTTTGACACTTTTTCCGCTTAAACTTTTATGATCGTGTAATAAGAAGAAAACATGCAACAAAAAAAAGAGAAAAAAGTCAGCTCTAGAACTTTGCGCATGTGCAATTCAATTTTTAGAAGTGAAACGAGAGGCCTCTTATAGGAAAGAAAAGAGGCGGTACCACAATCTGGGGATTGGAAAGGGCAGGGGTGACCATAACTTTAATAGTATGTTGAAACTAGTTAGACTTGCGCAGACAATTTAGGAAAGACATGAAGGTCGCAAATATACCGCCTCCTTATTATATATCCAATAGAAAACAGTTAAGGTACTTCCCTAAAGTAGAGAAATATGCAACATTTCATTCCCCTAATGTCTACGTCTGATGTGTCAAGGCATGGATCGAACACAAAATTGGTAAAATAAGAGCTATTTCGTTGTTTATAGCCGAAAATACTACTTGAGCTTATGGAGAGAAGGAAAAGTAAGAAAGAAAATTACTTCTCCATTTACTGTATATATTTTAAAATATATCTGTTTTTCTAGACTATTTACTAATCTAATTATCATTCGAATCTGGATAAAATATGAAAATATCTTGAATTATCAAAGAGTTTTGTAAATTTATCTATTTTGAGCTTATAAATAAATAATATTTGCATGAAAAATGATATATGATCTTTCATGCTGTTACGAATTCAATTATTTATTTGTACACTTAAAATAGTTAAATTAATATTTGTTTAAACTTTGATATTATTCAAGTTTAATTGGTGTATTCAGTCTTAGGCCTATTATATAATTTTTTGGCTGACAATGATTAAACTTTACATATTATTGAACTTTATAACTTGAGAGAAGGATTGTACATCATTATTCTAGAATTTATGCGATAAAATGTTATTAATAGTTATTAAAAAGATTTGATTAATATAATTCACATTTAATATTATAAAAAAGTCATTAAATTAGTAGAAATTTCGTAATAATCGTGTGATATTTCGATAATTATATTTTAGAATAGGCCTTTATATCATGCGATTGTTTATAATTTTATTTTTCTCACTTTTGGGCTATATACTATATATTGTTAAGTTCCTTTGCTCAAGTTCTGTTAAAATTTTAAAAAATAGATAAATTTATGCTTTTTAAACGTCGCTGGAATATTTTTTCTTTAGTTATTTAGTCATCTTGAAAAATTTGATGCAGTACTCTGAAATATATAAAAAGTTATCGGCTTTAAGCTTATTTAATTTTCTTTAATTGTATAACATTTCAACTTTAATTAATTGTTTACTGTAATAATTCTGCATTAAAGAGATACAAAATCATACAAATGAAATAATGTTTAAAATATTTCAAACAGTTTTAGTGTAGGCCTATCTAAGTTATCTGTTGGCTAGAATGTTATAAAGAATAAATTATGGCTTATTCTGTAAAATTTATAATGCAATAGTTTAATGTAGATATAAGAATATGCACACTTATTTATTTAGCTGAAGTTTTTATATTCTAATTTTTGTGATATTTCATGAAAGATTTAAGCGGCATTCTGGATAGTCGGACATTTTGTCTTGGTATATTACAGTGAGCAAAAAGAAAAATCTGTATTATAGGTCTATAATGCAGATTTTTCTTTTTCCCAATTACTTTCTTTAATTAAAAAAAATTAAGAAAATGCCTAAATAAAACCCATTTAGTATAATTTAGTAATAATAGTTTTTTGATTTATTTAATAAGTTCGTTTATAATTAAAGAAAATAAATTTTTGTCTTGAGATTTAATTGAAAAGTCTCTAAACCATATTATAATTTATTTAAAATGAAAAATAAAGAAAATTCACGAATATAAAAATCTAATTTATTCAATTTCTTAAACTTTTTTCTTAATATTTAATGGAAAAAATTCAAAGATGAGCACAAATTAAAAATGAAATGTTTATTCATTAACGGATAATGCAGACACTAAGTTAATATATGTGTGATGACAATAGCATCACAAAGCATTTAATGCCGAGAATGTTTAATTTGTTAACACCTATACAACCTATTATACAGCCTAATTTTTCAATCATTTCGGAGATTCCTGATTTATCTAAATTTTACTAGAAGAATTTGTTCTCTAAAAGCTAAACATAGACAAAACTTTCTCTTTTATCTCAGAAATCAGTATTTGGTCACGATATTTTAAGAATTGCCTAAATGTAAACTGTGCATAGAAAACAGCTAAGCAAAATTTATCCGAATAATAATTTTCACATATTTAGGGCCTACATAATTGAAATAGAAACTATTATGACAGGCAATATAATATTTATTAATTTAATATTCTATTATATATAGGTCTACAATAATTTAGTGTAAATCATGCTATAGAGAGTCTATATATATGTTATCTGTTTAACTTAAATAATTTCAAGATCTAAATATGAAAATTTTTCTATTTTTAAAATATTATTACTGAATATCATCCAAATAACATATTTATTGTAATTTATTGTAATTAAAAAAAAGAAAAATTCATTATAGATTAATGCAATAGCTGTCAATAACATTAAATCGTATTTAAAATGTAAAAATGAAGAAAATTCAAGAGCGTAAAAATCTATGCAAGACAACATTTTATAAAGTTTGTTTACAAAAATATAAATATTTTAACATTAATGTTTATATAATATTCGTGCAGATTAATTTTATTATAAATAGTAAGCATAGATAACTATAACCTAATCCTATTTTCAGAGAAAAATTTTAAAAAATAAGATTATTCCATACAGGGACTATCTTATTGTACAGTTCTAATTTATTTATTTAGCTCTAAAATTCGAATGTATATTTCTAATATTAGTTTTATACAGCCTAATGACATTTATATAATTATACTGCACAAAAACTGATATTAGAACTGCATTTTATTTGGATTTTAGAACAGCACAAATAAGTCAGAAAACAATAAAGCACAATAAAATAATTCTTCCCAGTCCAAATATGGTAACTTTAGGCCTATATTTACATGTTTTGAATATGAAAATCTTAATAATAAATCTGTAGCAATAATTCTTTAAATAATGAATTCTACTTTTTCATATATGTAAGGAAGTAGAAATTAGATCAGAATTCCATATTTATATTTAGTTTATGTATAAGTGTAATAGTTATATATAACAATAGATTGCATTTTTATGTGAATGTAATTTAATTAAAATGATTATTATTCAAATAGATATAATAATTATAATAATAATTTGTTAGATTAGTACTTTTAATAATGCAAAATGAAGGTTAGGCAGCATAATAATTTCTTACCTTTTTTTTTACTTATTTACAACTTCATATAATATTAGATCTTATCAGAGACTGCTTAAATTTATTCTGAAATAAAAATTAATTTTTTTAATTATTAGATTCAGTAATATTTTACAATAATTTTAACAATATTGTTATTTTACGCTTAAAATTAATGCAAACATAAATATCTTCTATATTAGTAATTCTTCAGTAATTTGGTTTTTCTAGATTATCGAATGCATTTTGTTAAAAAGAACAAAAAAAATAAAAAAATCATATTTTCAAAGAAATGAGTCGATAATATTCTCTGATAGAAATAACAGTATTAAAATAAATATAGTAATTTAATTGCATAATTAAATAAATAAATTTATGACTATTAAAAAAAAGTAATCATTTAAATTTTGTGGATTATTCTGTGGAAGTTATTTAAATTATATTCCCTTATCTCGTTTCTTACGCTATGAATTAGATTTAAGACTTGTTTATTTGAGAGAGAATGGGTTTACTAAAGCTGAAATTAAGAGCTTTGTCATGAGAAGAGAGAGCTTCGATCTCTAGAACTTGGCTGCATTCCAGCCATTGCAAGTACAAAAATCAATAAGATTGAATTGGATTGAAGCTACCAATGTCTCCAACAATAATGATCTACATCAACCTTGAACAGAAAGTAAATCTTTCAAAAATAACAAATAGAAATAGATTCCTTTTATTATTAAAAAAATATCAAAATTCCTAATTAACAGATACATAATATGCATACTATATAGAGTGATAGATCCAAACTTTTTTCAACAATTTGCATTATAAATACATGAAAAACTAAAAAAGCCTATTGTTAGTAAACTCATTTTATTTTTTCTTAAATTTATTCTTTATCAAACAAATGTTTTTGAATTTAAGAAACTTTATAAAGAATTATAATTTTGGTGAATATTTATTCTATATATTTTTCTGAAATGTTTCAAGTAGAGTAGTTAATAAATTTTACTTTTTTATAAATAATTTTCATTGTATTATTTTGTAGATCACATAATCTTTATACAGTAATTATCAGAGCAACAAATTTATTTGATTTTTCAAGATAAATCAAATCAAATAATATAACTGGAACAAAATAAAAAGGAAAATATTTGAATGATAAGATTCGGGTTTATTACTAACAATAAGAGTTATTTGTTTGTCAGAGGCATGTAATTTTATTTTCTAGAGATCTTTGATCTTTTGAGAATACTTAAATAGGGACACACGCTTAATTGCTAATGACTTAAGCTCCTAAAATGACAAAAAAAGGCAAAGATTGCTGTTTTTTGTCTTTTTATAAGTGGCAGAATGACTACAATTGTAGTGACTTAAGTTCCTACTTGAAAATATAGATTTAAATCAGAAAAATAATATTTATATTTTTAGCATTAGTTTTATATAGAATTAATATTAGGCTGTTTGAAAAAAATAGGTAATTATTGACATTCTTTTCTAATCGTAGATTTTATAATGAATAAAATTAGAATGTAAATATTTTAATGAAATGTTTAAAAGGGCCATTATCCAAATAGTTTCAACCTAGGAGTAATTTTTTTTTTTTTAGATTTTTTTATCAAATAATTTTATCTTTGCAAAATGTCCAAATTTCAAAATTTAGTCAATTAAATGCTGTTTTTTTTTTAATTCATATTTATTTAGATTTCTTTATATATTTAACAGATCTATTGCTTTTTGTATTTTCATCGAGCTACGCCTTGCAATTAAATAATTTTTCTTTATAGAATTGCAAAGCACTCATAGTGTGCAATAAAAATTATAATGACTTTTTATTTTCTAGGCCTATTGTAAGTTAGGGATAAATAAGAGAGCAACATTTGTTTTCTAATGAAAAGAAAATTGTTTAATTACTAATTAAGAAATTTACTTTTACTTTTTGAACATACTTTCTCACATTCACTACAACAATCAAATAATCATATAACTACCAAAACATATTTGCTCTGTGCCGGACATAAAACAGTTAACCGTTTTATGTCTAGCTATAAAATTTTAACCTCCGTTTCCAACTTAAAAATATTCGAAATAATGTATACTTTTAAGATTATAACAGGCCTAAAGCCATAAATTTATTTAATCTGTTGTAATGAATAATATTAATAATTTTGAAGAATCTTTAAGAGCATTTAATATCATCATCTCTTTGTTAATTATTATTATATTACATACGGTAGCCTACTATTCCAATATAATAAATTTAATATATCGCAGTATGTTATAAATGCTAACTGTGGAATAAACATGACAATTACTGCTTCGAAATTATCTTTATATTGTACTATTCAATTGAGTACTGAATATTTACTTGATTAGCGAGATAATACTATTTAGTTTTGTTTATATAAAATATAACATTGAATATAGAATAGGCCTGTATTATCTAATTATAAATAATAATATATTTATAACAAGGAATAAATATTTCTTGTTATTAATGAATCAATTAGATTTTTAGATCTAAAAATATCAAATATAAAAATTCATAAATATTTTATTTATTTATGGCAATTAAAAACCTATTTGAATAATTGCTTGTTTAAATATAACAAATATGGCTCATTTAATTGCTAAAAAATTACAGTATCATAATTAACACAATGTTTTGTTGTTTTCATTGAGTTTTTATCGTATAAACTCACAATAAATTTTGTTTAATCGGAATATACGGAATAATAATAATATTTTAGATCTATTAAAGATCTGAAGTTAATAGAACATAATATTAAAAATTTTTATTTAGAAATAAAACAGTCGAATTTTTATTATTATTATTAGAGTTAATTACGTTTCTCCTTTGGGTATGCGAATTTCCAGGACATAATTTATAGCTTTTAAGATACGAACAAAACTGAATATATATACTTTAAGACTGGAATGATAAATTTTGTTTCTATCTGGTTCTAAGTCATGCTCTAAATCGATTTATGAAGCGCAAACTATACAAGTTTAATATAAAATGATGTATGGCGAGGAAAAAAGACTTCAAAGATAAATTATCTTAACACAAAAATTCCTCCTTCAATTCTTTATATTTTAGAGATAATATAATTTGGCATTGCATAAATAATTTATTAAATGTAAATTTATTCTCTTTAGGCATTATTTTTTGTTCTAAAGTTACTTATCTACCTATTTAATTTTAGTTTATATAACTATCTTAATTATTTAATGTAGTCCGTTTTATACAGAGAATATAGTAAAACATTTTTGATATTAAAATTATTGCCTTTAATCAATTTAACGAGCAAATTTTCAAAGTACAATCATGGTTATTTGTTATAAAAGTGTTGTTAGAATTAAAATATTTAAATCAGAATAATTTACATGTACTGTATATCTCTGTTACGGAATGCGTTATATAGTTACCGGTATTTCATTAATAATAATAAAATGAATTATAGTAAAAGAGAAAATTTATAAATGTTAAATTGTTTAATACTTTATTGAAACTTTTATAAGAACAACAGATTTTTCTACAAAATTATTTCGATAAACTATCAAGTCACTATGGATTATTTTCAAGTGGCTGTTGCTATATAACACTATAACTTAAACTCATTTCTTTCCAATAATAACAGTTTTATTACAAAAATATACCAAAATTACGTAGCCCAACCATATTCACACTTTTTTTATTTTATAAAAAGCCATATTTATTATAATTTTATTTAATTTAAAATTGTGACATTTGTCCAAATCTTCTATTTCCAGTTTTTCATCACTTTATTGCAATTTTATATAATTTTGTTGCTGGCACGAAAATTATCTGGATCGTAATGGTCGTAAAAGGATTGTATTGGATTATAAAAGTGAATGATTGGCTAATAATATCATTTATAAGTTAATTAACTTATAAATTATTTAATCAATTTTGCATGTAATAAGTGTTTAATTAATTTTATGGATAATTTTCAGAGTTATTTATTTTCGGATTGGATGTTCTATTGTTAAAATGGTAGTTTTTGCTAAAAAATAAAATAATAATAATAAATTTATTTTATTCAGAGTTTATAAAAATGTCATCAGAGTAGATAGAAGTTTTTTCCTATATATTTGTACTAAATATTAAATATTATTTTTAGTAATTTGTATCTTTTATAAAATTATTCTGATAATTTCAATTTTATTTTCATTTTTATATTTTTCCAATTTCTTTATTTTTCATTGAGATTCTTAATTTAATACATCAATAGATTAAAAATTTTATAATTTATTTTATAAATTTTTCAGTTAGATACATTGAAAAATATAGATTTTAATGTGTTTGTTACAGCTTACATACTGTACTTGTGTAATTCATTATGCTTTTTCCTGGTATGATAAATTTAATAGTAAAACAGCTCTTCACAGGAAAATTTTATTATAAAACTTTCTTATGAAGAGCTGTTTTTCTGTTAAACTGTACTTGCACATTGTTATTTAATGATATTTATCATTAGTGCACTATAAAATTTGCAAATAATCCTGAAGAAGCGAATTTTACACTGAAAATAATTCAATAACAAAGCTAAAGAAAATAAATACGATTCTTTACCTAAGTAAAAAATCATGTTTATTTTCACTTCTTTAAATAATTTATTAACTTCACTTTTTTAATCTAAAATAGACAGTTTTAAATCCATTTTATCATTCTCAATAATTACTATTTTTAAATATTGTTTTGCTATTGTTAACAAATAAAATAAACTTGATTTTAGTTTAAATTTTCACCAATTATTTAGTGATTTCTTAAGAAAAATATTAAATATTTTCAGTATAATAAAAGTTATTTAATTAAAAACCAATATATATAAAACCAATAAATAAAAATTTATTAGTCTTACAATAGTTGCACAACAAGGTTTGATTTATTTATAAAAAAATTCTGAAACTAAAATTAAATAAATGTACTCTTTATATTCTTCAAAAATATAAAATGTACAATTATTTAATTTTAGCTGCAGAATTTTTTTTTATAAATAAATCAAAACCTTCTTATACAACTATTCTAATAAATTTGTATTTGTTTATTGGCCAACTTACCTTATAGGACTGTATAACATATAATGTCAGTAGGTTTTATGAAAATAATACCTTACTAACATTATATTGTATAATCTATTATAAGCATTTCCTAAAATAAAAGAAAAATACTTTTCACATTTCGAATGAAGGAAACCAAAAAATGAAAATCCTCTTAATCCAATGGTAGAATTTTTTATTCTACTATTGGATTAAGAGGCACAAATATTTATTAAAAATTAAGAAAGATTTGTAAATTTATATCAAATATAATTTTATTAGTTACCTATAGAAACTAAAAAATGAGTTGTAATGCATTATCCTATGGGCATTAGGAAATTACAAAGGCAATATTATAGCATTAAATTTATATTTATTCCAAACTATATTCAGTTTCTTCAAATTGTGATATTAATTGAAAATTTTAATGATGAAAACAGTTATTTTATCATTTCTTAGCTATAACATTATTATAACAAATAATTTATTCGAATTTATGCGACTATTTTCTTGGAGTTATTTATATCATGAAAACATAACGGTCTACAGAGTTCTAAACTATGTTTTCATTGCAATACCTCCGCTAAGAGGCATAATAACAATATTAGAAAAGAATAATAATTTTCGTTCAAATAATTAATTAAAATAGGAAATAATTTATCTTTTTTTAACTTATTACTTTGTATTAAAGTGTTCTTAGATATTTATCCATTATCATACCCATATATGTTATTGATGATGGATAAATATAATCTTAGTAAGAGTGACATAATAATATTGTGTTATAAATGATGAGTGAATATAACATTGGTACGTTAGCAACATTATATGTTAAGATCAATAGTAAACATATAGTACCTTACTAAAAAAAAATATGCTCAAGAAAAATTAGAAATACAGTAGGCTAAAGGAAAAGTTTTGCAAAGCACTCAACTTTTAGTTTACTTTATTTTGGAATTATTGCATTAAAATAAGAAATATTTCGACTTTAATTATTATACCATAGGTCTTAAAATCAATTGCAATATAATAAAATCAATAATTTTAGTCAACTTATATCTAGCAACAATATTTTTTCATTTGTTCTTTGCTTTTCTAGCCAACCTTTTAAAAAAATAAATCAACACTATGTTTAAGTTAGTTCTTCTCAGAATCGGAATATTTTTATCTTGGCTTTTTTCGGTTCTTTCCAAACATTTCGCAGAGTATCATGTTAAGAGGAATAATTTTTGAATGGAATCCTTTAAAGCAATTAAAAATTAATATTTTCAAATAAAATAAAAATGAAAGAAGATATTTTCAACACTTAAAATCTCTGGCAATATAATTTCATACATCTGTTAAATTAAAAGCTTGTACATAAACACAAATTTTCCATAATTTCGTCAGAGGAAAAGTCATAACGTTATTAAATCTCTTAATGCGAGACAAACGATGCTTTAATTGTAATGAAGGAGCAATATACTTCATCAAACCGAAAAAGTGCTTAAACGTGGGATAAATGGATCAGAGAAAGCAATCATTTTCTAATTTCAAGCTGTTCTGATTAAGAAGAAAACATATATCATTTCCGCAGAGCGAGTCCATCTCGTTTGTCGTCAAAATAATTTGCGAACAAGATTTCCAATTTCGCCCTTTTCACGGAACGCTGATGTCAGATTATTCTAGCATCGTGTTTCCTGACTGGGAGATCAAGCGATGCACAAACCTTCATGCTTGGTCTAGCGAGGAACGTTGACTGGATTTACTGCGCCAAGTTTCCATCTTTGTGCGACAGATGGCGTTGTTGATCGACCCGTAATACAAAATGGCGAAATTGTCGGTATTATTGTCGACATTTCCGTGTTTATAAAGAAATGTTTCGACATTTCAGCCAAAAATTCTTAACTTTGTATCAAAAGTGGGTGATATTTTGTGAGTATTTTAGAGTTCTATGAAAAAATATGTTATGGGAGCTCCATATCTTCCGCCAACTGAAACTTTCATAAACGTGAATCGATTGAATGTATAAATCAAGATACAAACTTTTCTTTTTATATATATTATTCGATTTAGAAAAACAATCTGTTTGTTGTCTTGACGAAAGTAAAATTCGATTTTAAATAAATTTAGACTTGTGCCCTATATTTATATAGGCTCAAAAAAAATTTTTTTTTCCCCATTAGCAATGATTAACTGAAGAAGTGAGAAAAATGTGAACTTTTAAACAAATTTTTAGTATAAAATTAATTATTAAAATATATGAATTTGCTTTATTAAATATAAAACTAAAAATTCTCAGAAGAAAACACATTTTCGTGTTTTTTTAAGATAAAAAATAATTTTTATTAATCTTTCTTCGGAAAAAATACATCACTGTAAAAAATAATAACAACAAAGCAAAATTATGTATAATTATTACTATATTTTATATTATTTAAATTTTTAAGATTTAATTATCTAGAATGATTTTACATTAAATTAATAATACTAGATAAATTAGAATTTTCCTTCCAGTAATATTGTTGCTATAAAAATATATTAAAACTTAAATATAATTATTGCAAATACAGTATATATATTTTTAATATAAGGAATTTTATTTGGTTCTACAAATTTTTTAATTATATTATTGAATTAATTTTAAGATGCAAACAGAATTTGATAAGTACTGCATTAGTAATAAGTTATGTTTTGAATTTAATTTATTTTGTTCACACAAATCTTTATAAAATGAAAGTTACATGATTTAAATTGACTTTAATCACATTTATGATGATAGAATACTTTCACAGATTGACTTTCTAATGTAATTAAAGTATTTAATTAGGAAAGAAACCATTTAATCCAGTTAGAGAAGCTTAATTATTAATCAAAGATTAATGACTGCCTTTTATTATTTTAATTTAATGATTTATTTTTTCGATTAGTGCACTGATGACCCTTAGAGAGTGAAATAAAAATAAATAATCAATTTAACTGCAAAATTGATAAGATTTTATTTAAAAAATGAATGGTTTAAATTTGGAAATTAGAGAATACATTTTGAATATAAAATGTATATATTTAACTGTGATTAGTTCATAACTAAACATTTTTAAAAATTGCTTCTTTATAAACTTAAAAATGCCATATGAAAAAGTTTGTGTTATATGGTAATTTATATGTTGATGTTGCTTTTAATCTTATCATGGTGGAGAACCGAAATCGTTGCAAACTTCTCAAATCATCATAACAGAGTGGTGCTGACACAACTACCACAGTATAGAAGACAAAACAAATTGCTCAGCATCTCATATATAATCTTTATTGGTTATTGCATCTTTAAACAATGATTTATATTCAATACTATATATGTGTTTCCACAGAAACTGAAGTAAAAATCAGTTCCCCGAGACCGTAAATTCTATAATCAAAAAGTGGTAGAGTACACAGTCAGCAACATTATATATAAACTAGAGAAGAGCATTTGAACTGATGCTGTCGACTTGATTATGACCATCATAATTTTAGCTTCACTTGACGTATGCCTCCGCCGTTTTGTCAGGAATATTGTGAGTATGGAAACATTCGTATCTTCAACACTGATGGACGGTCTGCCTTACTTTGACGTTAGACTATTCCATTCGTCCATAGATGTCTTCGGCAGACGTCAGAGTCAAAGACACGGCTGTTGTTAAGAGTGAAATACTGTCCTGCACCTTTCGACAGCACGTGACGTGGTCGTTCACTTTCGGATTTATGCGAGAAAGAATTCATAGAGAAACCGAATTAATCTACTCGATTGGACTTCATACAGCGTTTAATTTAATGGAATATAAATATGAATTCCTTCGCTTTTTCGAAATGCTTTTAGTGCATCTTGAAAATTCTGCAGTTCGCAAAAAACATTTTTGACTAATTTGCTAGTTAATGATCTTTTGTATTCATTCTTTACATTTTTATTGCATTAATTATGTTTTGTTATAACGTGAATATCACTATAAATAATTGAAAAATCAAATCAAGATTAATAGATAGTTCAACATAATGAACTGTATTTATTTTAGAAGAATTTCTAACTGAGGACTGCAAAACACATTTATATTTTGTATAATGGGTTACTAAACATTTTGAATGATATTTTTAGAATAAAATTTCACTCAAAAATGATTTCTCTTGTAGTTCTGCATGCTTCAGCTACAGAATTTCTCATTGGCTGTTTATGCTATTGAACATACGCATTCAAACGTTGAAACGAGCTTTCCGATTGGTTCTAATCTACTTATCGTTAATATATACGAATATAATTGTCGTATTAAATAGCTGATTACATAAAATTGAAATTCTATTTCAGAACAAACAAGTCATTATTTTTTTTTTAAAGTATTAGTGACATAACTCTCTACTAGAAATTTGTTTATATTAAAGAAAGAGTTTATTCTTCTCGGCTTAAGTTGCCGTAATGTAGTTTTTAATATTCCAAGTCGATATTGTTAATGCAGTTTATTTATTTATTATGTGAGTCGTTTCATTTTTCAAGCCGTTTTACGACATCCTTTGAGACAACGCAGTTTTAAACTAGACGAAGTCGACCATCATCTTTTAACAGAGAAACTGCGACTGCCAGCAAAGTCTTGTCAGTGGTCTGTGGACTCAGTTTGATCCCAGCCAAAGCCGTGATACGATAAGCAGTAATAAGTTGAAAGAAAGACAGACATTTAGTGCAACGTTGCTGGCATAACGGACGATTTGGTCCGATAACTGCCGACCGTAGATCTCCGGTCAGTCAGACAAACGTAATACCTCGGCCTATCTCCTCCGGTGTCGAGATATGGAGGTCGAACTTCGACCCTGCAAATCACATCGTCTACCTAATCTGGCTCGATCACAACTCGGCTTCATCACCTCCGGAACTCTTAGTGGTTTTGCTAGGGAGAATTATTCCATCCACAGTATCTAAAACAGCTATGTTGCTTATCGTAGTCAATCGTGTGTGAACTCAGAGCCCAATTTATTGGTCGCCGTTAAGCCAGAAATACGCTCACCGTTCGAAAAATAGAATAAATGATGAAGAACATCAAAGCATTAGAAGAGGAGTAAAGATCTGCCGGAGATTGCTACTTTCCTATCTAACCTGAAAACTTAGATGACTCGATAAAATTTCAAAAATTTTCATTAAAATATAAAATATTTCTGTAGTTTAATGTTCATATCATAAATTGAATGTTGTAATTACAAAAAAAAAAAATTAAAATAAATTTGTATTAAAATAAGGACACGTGTTCAAAATTCATTAACATCAAACATCAATCAGACTATCATTAATCTAAATTAATCTATGAATTATATGATTATCATTAATCTAAACAATAAAGGGCCATTCTCTAGGACAATTTACAGGCCTTTACGCTGATTATATAGCTTATTATATCCGTTTTATTCAAATTAATTATATAAAAAATGATTTAGGGTTAAATACTCAAACAAAATATTTATTTAGATTTATATAATATTCATAATTACCATTTTTTTTTAATTATCTTAATATTTCGTTTTTAAATTAAAATTTATACAAATACATTAAATCGAAATTTAGTATAAAGATTTATAAAAAAATAAATATTTTAATACGTTAGATAAAATAACAATCATCTTGTTGACAATTTTTAAAGTGTGAGAACTTGACCATCTTCTTCCTTCAATTAATCAATGACTGACTAGTTTTATTGATTTAACACACTGCTATGTTTGGGAATTAAGAACTTGGAATTACTTAATCAGCTGTTTGGTTTCCACATTTCACATAATTTTACAAGGAAACGTCCAAATTGGTCATAATTTATTCTCGGATCTATAAGTGACACTTAAAGTAAAGGAATAACTGTTACCAGGTGAAATTAACGATAGAAGATACAAGGATAAGAAGCAAAGCAATCGCTAGAATGGCAAACATTTCTTCCTGTCTCATGGGAACACGAAGTTTGTTAGGCTAAACTGTCGATCTGAGACTCTCAGAGGCCATGTACTGAAAGTGCTTCAGTAAATTCCAAGACGTAGAAATGAAACTTCTTTCTTTCGTGTTGAACATCTCTCGATTCCGTTCTCGAGAGAGAGTCCAGGATAAGGTCACTCAATTGGTATCCAGGGAAGGAATTTTGTCCATTTTATTCGAATTTTTTCGAAATGTTACCAAACTATGTTTTCAGAATATCTACTATTTCCTTCCCACATGCCATAATTGTCAGCAATAAGTATAATTTTGTTTTGTGACGAGTGGTAGATCAATTTCGAACTTTTCTTAATGAAAAATCGACGACTTGCTTACGAAACAAAATTATTATATGGAAACATTATAAAATAATTCGAAATTTATCAGAATATTTAATTTTAAGAAGTTCATTTAGATTATTTTTTATTTTCTGGAAAAGGAAAAACTAACTTGAGATTTGGTGAATTAAATGTTTTCTTTATGCAGTTTATAAACAATTGTAAGTATTTTCTTAGTCATAAATTACGTAAAAGTGCTTAACATTCTTCAACGAACGACTCTACACAATAGTTTGTTTATTTTCGTTTCTTTCTTAAAATTTTAGTCGTTTAGATCAATATATTAATACTTAGGAGATTAGGAGAAAGAACAAATATATATGATAGTCTTTCTTGATAAAATTTTCAAAAGAATAAATCCAAATATATTTAAGAATCCAGTATTTTTATAAATATATATATAGTCTATATATAAAATAATCATTCTGTGAATGTTATATATTATTTAGTTGGGTCACCAATAGTCAGACAGCCAGAGTAACGCTCTAGAAACTGTTCTTTGTTATGTAAATGATCAGCAAAGCTTTTATGAGGCTCAGGAGAGATCTATCTCCTAACTGACCAATAAGGAGTTTCCTTACAGTCACCAGACTCCACTCATCTGTCACCATCCTTCACACTCATTCCTGTTTATTCTTTACGCAAGGGAGAAGACAAATCTCTGTTGTTTCATTCAAGTTTAACATCTGTTACTTTTCTATTATTAAAATAAATTTCTAATTTGTCTGATTTTTTTTATAAAAACTTGAAAAACAATCGATTCTATCATTATCGATTATATTTATCGATATAAAACAAGAATGAAAGGCGTTGCGATAAGTTATATGCTATTTAATATCAAAATTTAACGAAAATTTATAAATTTATGTTGATGAATTTGTTTAAATCAATTCAAAGATTTAATCAAATTTTTTTTCTTTTGAGTTTAATGATAGAAACTTTTAAGAAAAATACATTTTATATATTGTTAATATAATAATTATATTTTTAGATTAAAAAATAAATTAAAATCAATAAATATTTTCCTTTTGATTTGATAAAAAGTATAAATTAATTTTAAAGCAAAAAATTTCTATATTTTTATTGCTAGTTAAAGAAAAACTTTTTCTGTTTTAATCAAATATCTTTAATGAAGTTACAACAAACGTTTGAAATTGAGACTTGATATGATTAGAAGAGACCAACGTGATTAGAAACAATCTCTTTATGGCAGTCATCATCTGAACTGCACACCTTCACTTACTACTCTTATCCAAAGTGTCTGTGAGTTTCTCATTCCTTCTCACATACCATTTCGTTGCTGTAGCAACGTCACGAAGACATCGAACACCCTGCACGAATAACAGGATCTTGTTTACCAACGAAATTGAACAATTGAAGTCTCTATTTATGACCCATTTGAGCTTGAAAGCTATTTCACTCATACAGTCGTCGTCATTTTCTCCCTCTTCCATCTGACAAAGAGAAGATAGACGAATACGTATAAAATCTATAGGAAATCGACTCTAAGTCATTTGCGCTTAATAAATGGCCAAGATGGCACATTACACGGTATCCAATCAACGTGGCAAAATGTTTTAATTTCTCTCCGCCAGAGGGCGACAGGGATATAGTCCAATCTTAGAAATTCACTTTTCCTTTCAGATAACAATCTTCGCAGATAATTTATGAGTAATAAATATTTAAAGAGATTTTTACTTTATGGATCTAAGAAAAGTTATTATTATTATTTTTTCATACTCGATTCTATAACATCTTACTTTAATTCTGATTTATTATTATTATGCAATTCTTTTTTTTATAGTACAGTATATAAAACGAGAATCATAATGGTTAAGATACCGTTAACACTACGATTTTTATCTCAAGATATTTTCATACATAGTTTTAATTATCATAAAAATAGAGCATTAAAATGTATATATTTTAAATATTTCAATTCTTTTATTCTTCGTGGCACAGTTTATCATTGATCTAACAATGTTAGCTAAATATACGAGATAGCCTGCGTATAGTTAAGGTTATTGTAAGTTTTAATTATCATAAAAATAGAGCATTAAAATGTATATATTTTTAATATTTCAATTCTTTTATTCTTCGTGGAACAGTTTATCGTTGATCTAACAATGTTAGCTAAATATACGAGATAGCCTGCGTATAGTTAAGGTTATTGTAAAAAATTTCATCATTAATCAAGGTTTATGATGCGATTTTTTAATGCTTTAAAGCTGATGAAATGTTTTAAAGTGTAGTGATATAAGAAGTAAAAGAAATTTCGTAAAATAGACTATATTTTTTATTTTATTTGTCTATAGCTTTCCAGTTTTATTGTTTCTGTAAAGATTGATCAGAAACAAACCGCTAGTAAAATTGGTTTAGTTCTATTTTAGGTGTAGATGTGTTTTATGGTATGCCTTCGTTTTATTGTAGCTTCAATAAAGCTACAAATCACTAGAAGTGTTTATCAATCAGATAATTCAATTGAAGAAAATTTACTTATCAAACCAAAGATTACACTGAGCCATATAAATTATGTAAAAAAATTTTTTTCGCTGTTAGTAGCGAAATAATCGAGCCAAACTTGTAAAATAGAATATAAATTAACTAGTTTGAATGTGCTAGTTTTTTATCTCGGTTGGTGGCTATGACTGGGCTTTCTTTCTTTATTTTTTTCTTTCTTTCTTCCCAAGATTTGTGATCTTCGTTTGCTAAACAGGCTTCCTGTCAATTGTCCCGGAACTTGTTTCTGGTTGGGGTACCTTAGACCTCAGGAGTAGTGATTGCAAAATATGACGTTCTCTTGCCCTTTTATAACCTCTGCCTCCTTTTTTTCTACTCGGAGATCTGTTTTAAATCCTATTTACCATAGTTTGCAGGATTGGTTGGTTGACCTATTAACCTTTACAAATTCTTGTCTCTATTAAAACCGTAACTCCAATTTCCATCATTGTTAGTTGAAGAATTGAAGAAGAGAAATCGTCCATTTGAAATTTGAATATTAATCTTCAGCTTAAAAACTTTTACTGTAAAGTAGATTAAAGAGATTTTCTTTATTGATAAGAGTTCTAAATTTATATTGGTGTAGTCTGTATCCATATTAATGAAACTTCAAGTATATAAAACGTAACGTTGAACCAAACTTGTGCATTTTAATGCATCGTCTTAGTATAGAATGAAAGAGAGTACGTCTCACTATTTATATATTGAAAACAATGCATTAAAATGTATAAGTTTGTGAATGATTTCGTTAGTGACCTGTTTCTATACCTGATTTTTTATGTTACATAAATATTACAATGTAAACTTCAGATTTAGCAGCATCACGGTTTTGGCAACAACAGCTTTACAACAAAAGAAAACGTACACATTTTTCAATATGAAAAACAAATAAATAGGAAAGATGCATACTATTTGTGTATTTTGGTTTTATATATACGCATATTTTAGAAATTTTTTCGATGATATAAATTTCGATAGGAATTGAAAACATGCTTGCAACTATTATATTGGGATTGAACAGAACGTGTTTTTATTCGATTCTGATGAAATTTACAAAACTAAAAACAGGACAATCTTTATTTATTTCTGTTCGTAAATAAGGTATAGGAGGGAGCGGCTAGGGGAGTTTTAGAGACGTCCCCTGTAGCTGGCGGGTTGTCCACTGCCCGTCATAAAGTAATCCCCGCCTTTGGTGCTCTTCAATCGTTTGTTTCCCTGCCATCTGTAATGAGAAATGTCGGCTAGGACGTTAAAGGAAATGTCAAAAGAACACGATATACGTCGACCATAGATCTTGCTTTCTCCCTTGGTTGCATCGATCTGTCCCCAAAGTTCAGACCTGAACACAAGCCAGTTCAGACAATGGCTGACAATGCATTTCGTCCATGCTTACGTCTTTAACCGAAATTCCATACAAAAAATATGACAAGACGTCATAAATGGATACAACATCAGCTGTATTCGTTTTTGAATAACGACATTCTTTCCTCAGCTGTTCAAATGCGATTGACTCGCTTAAATTACCGATCCAATAACCAGAAAACATATTAAAAAACGTAGATTGATTTTTCAATATTTTCTTTATTCAAGCGGAACTTTATCTTTGTTTCTATAATCTCTCTTATAAACATGTATAACTTCTTTATTCTAAAATTTAATTTAATCAAATTTTTGCCGAATAGAAGTGGACATATAAAGTTATTAAATATCGCAATTTATATGTTTACATCTTTAAAACAACCGCTGAAAAATACTTTTAAAAAATCGGTTTGTTCACAAATTACTTTTGTGTAGACTTAAACAGGTAAACACAATTTTATGAAAATCCTTTTTCTAAATACTTCTTTGTTTATATAGATTATAAAGTACTCTGAAGTCAAGAAAGACACGAAATTGCACTTATTTAGAATAAATATTTTGTAACTTTATATATAAATTCGCATTATTATTGATTTCGAATGAGCTGCAATATAATTTACTTAATTAGCTTTTCGTGTTTGAATATATTTAAGTAATTAATCAATTAACTAGCTTACTATCAGTAATATTCTTTGTCGAATTGTTACACCATTATGGAAAATTGAATAAAAGTTATTTAACTTTGGTCTCATGATCAGTACTATAAATACATTTTATAAAGTTCTGAGATAAATAGCATTGAATCCTAAAACTAATATTGATCAGTTACAATTTTTAAAGGGCATGTTTAATGTTTAAAAATTTTTTACGACTCCATCTTAATATGGCACTGTTCGTTCAAAGCGCTCAATCTATTAATATCGTAAATTTATTACGATTTTTTTCACTTCGCTGTAGTAATTCATAAACCATTAAGATGCCTTTCTTCCTGTAATGAACTCGTGTCTTGCACGCTTGCAATGATAAAACACATAAGCTTAATCGAAAGGAGAGATGCAGTCACCAGAAACGAATTCTAACTACTTGCATCAGATCTCGACTTAATTCAAAACGCTTTAGGAAGAATAATGTGAATATTATGCATAGAGTTTTAAAACACTTTATTATCTTAAGCAGTATTATGTAAAGGAAGGCCTAAAGAATGTTTATGAAAATTCAAGATGTCTATAGACTGTATACTTCGTATAGATGTAAGATTTAATTAATTAAAGATTTAAAATGTTAAAATTTCTGCAGCATAATAAGCTTAGATCATTATAATTGCAGAATTTTATATGTTTTTATGCTTATTAATACAATTATTTAATTCTCCATTATTATATAAAATCTTGTTTAAGTTACATTTTGTAAGTTTCATTGGTATCTTGTTTACGTTGCAAAAAAATTAAAAACTTGCATTTAATATTTGAATAATGTGGTTTCTAGTTTTATTAGCATCTGAGTAATAAAATTAGTCTTTAATTTAAAATTAAATATAAGTTTAAAATAATTTTTTTAATGTTGAATTAATAGAAGTAATCATTATTCCGAGTGCAGCCATCTTATCGTGTGGAATAAAGAATTTTGTATATTTTCACACTTTATTGATCAATTAACACATACAGGCCTATATACATCTCGAGGATTTTGTTAATTTATGTGGAAATTTTAATTCAGTCGTAAATATTTTGTAAGGATAGCTTTAAGGATTGGATGTATTATTCTTGTTAAATCTGTTAATAAATAAGATCATTACCGGCTTTAGATACTGAACCAAAATCGTAAAAATTCACTCATATTGCTTATTTAAGAATGTTAAGTTAAAAAAAATGAAGATCGATCTTAGATAATGTTCATTTGGTGTGTAATATGTTGATGTAGTTTGGCTTGAGTTGTGACGATGTTAGTGCATCGGACGCCAAACAAGAAGCAACCATCCTTCCGCCCGAACATTGGGCTGTCGTTGCCGGCTTTATCGGAGAGTTGTGCTACTCTGGTTAGAGACAAGGGACCTGATTTAATGCTAGCAACGTCTCATTATCGCCATATTTACGGCCTTGAGTCTGCCGTACGTTAGTTTTGATAATAGCGCATTACCTCGCTAGCTATCTTTCCGAGAGGATAGGGGTGGTCAATTGTCATTCCCTCTCTCTCTATTGTTTTCAGTTGACTCTTATTCAATCGTTGGCATGTGTAATTTCGGCTAAAATACGAACGATTCTAAATCATCATTTGGACATTTTTGAATTTTTATTCTATACTCGGCTACATTAACGAATACGGCCGAAACCGTCATATATATCCAACTAAAGCGAAAGTTCTAAATAAACACGAAAAGCAAATTAAAGTAGATTTTTCTAGCATACGTTACTAATATTTTCGAATAAATTATGTAGTTATATTCCTATAACATTAATAAATTCTTGCTTTTATTATCTAGATCAGCCCTGAAATCAATCATCGAGTATAGGCTCTATAATTTTAAACGATTTATGCCGATCTGTTCACAGTAAAAATGATGCTGTTAAAACATAATTTTTTAACAGTCAAAAATTATATAATTATAATAATTCTAATTTGCAATTTCGGATAAATTTATTATTATTTTTTGTAAGTTGCTCTTCTGTAAAAACAGCAAAAAATGTTTTCAAATAATTCTTGCTGTTTTATCTCTGGTATCTTGCAATGTATCGTTCTTAATAAATTTAAGACTTTTGTGCTTTAAATAAATTTTCATTTTATTGAAGATTGCATAAAAATAAAACTGGTGAATATTTTGATTCTTTGAATAAGAAAAGTAAGTTATAGGATTAATTCTTGTCGCAATTATATATTCTTTTGATGAAAGGCAATCGTTAGTTATTCCTTAGACAATGCTGCAAGAAAAGAAGACTTCTAGGATGGTAATAATTCCTCCTTTCTATCATAAGAATGCAGCCGCTTCTAAGATCCTCTAGAGACGTGTGTTGAATGCGATTGCATGCTGCTGCTTTCCGATCGAAGGGCGAATACTCTAGAAACTTTTGACGGATGCAACGAACCAAAACTGATTTAAACTCAAATTGCGCGTGTTTCCCTCTGATTTATTAAGTTTTACCTTTTGAATGTATAGAAAATGGGATTTTTATCGTTTATAAACCCGAAAGTAGATAAAATATATGACGCATCTTAAAATGAAAAGCAAAATTTATCTTAAAGAACTCCTCGCTTTTAACGCTCATAAGTATACAAACTGTTATTAATATCTCCAATAATTTTTAAAAAATAGCGTTAAACTGTAACAAAATAAAATATTAATTAGAAGGAAATCCGAATTATGTAAAGATTTATCTTTAGGCCTTTCTACATTCATTAAAGTCACAATTTATTTTTTGTTATTAATATCTCCAATAATTTTTAAAAAATAGCGTTAAAATGTAACAAAATAAAATATTAATTAGAAGGAAATACGAATTATGTAAAGATTTATCTTTAGGCCTTTCTACATTCATTAAAGTCACAATTTATTTTACGCAATTAATAAATGTTAACTGATTTTTTTTTTTTACTTTAAAACACAAACTGAAATTATTAACATTTAATTTTTTTATAAATATTTTAATGCTATTGTAAAGTATAAAATACTTTAAAACACAAAGTGAAATTATTAACATTTAATTTTTTTATAAATATTTTAATGCTATTGTAAAGTATAAAAAATGGTAAATATAATTTTGCCAGGAATATTAAAAAAATAAAATAAAACTTATGCTAATTAAATAAATTAACTATGTTAATAATGTTTTGTTTCCACAACATTACTGTTCTTGAAACATTGTATCTCTTGAATATACAGTAAATTAATTAGGTTAGTTTATACAATGTGTAGATATGTAGGCTATGTAGATATATATAGACCTATATCTACACATTTATATACATATTATTTATTGAGACCAATGAAAGCTTCATAGTACTGCAACAATACACAATAATAATGTAAAGTATAAAAAATGGTAAATATAATTTTGCCAGGAATATTAAAAAAATAAAATAAAACTTATGCTAATTAGATAAATTAACTATGTTAATACTGTTTTGTTTCCACAACATTACTGTTCTTGAAACATTGTATCTCTTGACTATACAGTAAATTAATTAGGTTAATTTATACAATGTGTAGATATGTAGGCTATGTAGATATATACAGACCTATATCTATACATTTATATATATATTATTTATTGAGACCAATGAAAGCTTCATAGTACTGCAACAATACACAATAATAATGAATAAATAATTTTTCATATAAATGGCAACAAAATGACTTTCAAACGGTTTTCGATTTTCATTGAATACTTATTCAAAAGAACTAAAAGTTTCTTATCGTTGTTTCGATTAAACAATGGCAATATAATTAAATATTATCATTGTTAAATCAAAACAATGCTACTATCATAAAGATACCATTGTATTACAATTATTTATGTGTCCAGCTATTAGTTATATCTGAAACAACCATCAGTGTTTTGTTGTTATATGCTCAATAAAAATATCACGTTAATAACAACAGTATGTTTGTATCATACATGAGATATGCCAATTAGATATTTTTCTACGTGAACAGAAAATAATGTGTAAATTTTATAGTCAACAATCAAAGTATTGTTATACTTCGATACAGAATAATTCTACAATTAAATTACTATGATAATGCATCTAGATTATATTTATAAAAATAAATAACTATCTCTACAAATTCATAATATAAAACACAAATAACTCAATTAAATTATATAAATAAATAATAAAATTAACATGTTAAAATTTTAGAAAGAGATGAAATATAGTAGGATATGAATAAATTATGATCGATAAATATGCTAAGATGTTCAATTAAATAATTACAATGCTTATTGTGTCTAGTTTATATTACATTGGTGTGTCTGTAACTGCATACAGTAAGTATAACGTAGTATACATTTTTTTCTTTCTGGCAGGAAGAAAGAAAGATATTTTTGAGTTGTAGATCGATTTTTTATTATTTCTTCTATGTTGTAAGATATTATATATAATATATAATATCAATAAAAATTCTATTTTGTAAATTATTTATAGCAGTTAAATATTTGAAAAATAATCTTATTTAGTAAGTTTAGATGAAAATATCTAAATAGAAGAATAGATTTATTCCAATAAACGACTAGATTCTCCAATTCGGCCGGAAGCATTGGGAGAGCTAGTAGGTATTTCACACATCTTAACCTTCAGGCACATATCCTTAATGTCTCTTTCGATAGGTTCCTACATTTCCAGTCTCCCTCTTTTCGCCATCCCTTTTATCTATATGAAAGGAAGAGTTACCAGTCGCGAGCAAAGCTACAACGAAAATCCATAGAAAAGAAAAAAAGAAATAGAAGTTTTCTAAGTTTCGAAACCGACTTCCGGACACCATATTCCTAGCAGTCGTTTTCGTCTCAGGATTGACTAAGTTAACGACTTTCTGTATCATAAATCGGTTTGCAACGGTTCCACATCGTCTCCCATGCACGCACTAGCAAAGACTGCGTTAATTTACGAAACCGTAGAAAGTTTCTCTGCTTAGGATCACGTATTTTTTTTTTTACTTTATTTTTTCTTTTTCTGTCAACGAATTCACTCTTAATAACATCTAAATGGTTCCCCTACTAGCTGTTTCATCTGTGATTGCTCAGTCGGAGGATTTTCACTTTTCCGAATTCCGTGATGTATAGATCCCAGTTTTTGCATATATGATGTTTGAATCGAAATATTTCTGTCTGATTTACACATCGGAAGTACGACATGATCTCAAATTCTTTATTCCTTTAAGATATATTTTGTACTTTAAAAGTTTTGGTAACTTTAGTCCTCTTTCGAACATCTTAATCCTACAACCGCAGAGAAACGTATTTCACTTCAACT
Organism: Olivierus martensii; assembly: GCA_000484575.1. Taxonomy (NCBI): domain Eukaryota; kingdom Metazoa; phylum Arthropoda; class Arachnida; order Scorpiones; family Buthidae; genus Olivierus; species Olivierus martensii. The sequence goes on from AYEL01045585.1 coordinate 78,244, forward strand.
TTTATAGAAATTATTAAATAGCTTTCGAATTTTAACGTATTTTCGAGCTTTATTTTTATTATTTATTTAGCAATCATTAATCTTTTAATCCTTAATTATGAATGCTTTAACTGCATTGTTTGGTTTAAGCTGCCTTACACGTCATACTGATGTGATGATAATAATTTTCGATTAAATCCCTCTCCAAATTAATTTTTTTTAAGATTAAAGGTATTATTTTTTCACTTAATAGAGTATTAACGAAATTATTATTTTCATCCTCTATATTTAAATTTTTGTCGGAATTTTTGTAATCACTAAACAAAATAAACATTTTTTTACAAAAAAATTAATAACGTATTAATCTTTTATTTTTCAGGAAAGAGATAAGGTTTTTATTAAAGTAGATAAAATAACCCATGCACAGAATGTAGACATTTATGGCATTTCATTCAATGATCAAGTTTGAAAAATAAACAATTTTTGGATTTTTTTTATCATTCTTAATTAACTGCGAAACATAAAAGCTGTCATTAAAATCTTTTTTCAACGATTTTCCTGTTTTGACTAATTCAATTCAGCTATAAATCATTATTATGTATCTGCATTCATCATTGAACATAATTAATGTCAAATTTCATGTTAAGAATAAAATTATGGATTTAATTATTTAATTTTTAAATTATGTTTAAAGCAATTATATTTAACAGCATCGAGATTTAATTCATTTCGTAAGGAAAAAAAATCATTTGTAATAATAATATAAGCTAAATTATGACACTGCTATAATATTTAACATAAAGATGCATTTATTTAGAATTTTAAAATATTTATAGGCCAGTTGCTTAGCGAAAACTCAGAAGAAAAAAAAAATGAAAAATTGCAATATGGAAGATTACATTGCTCTATGAGAAACTCAGAATTGAAATGATGCTATTTTTATTCCAAACAAAAATTTAACATTCCTCTTTTCTAAGAATAAAAATGCTGCTGAAATGAAAACATTTAAAGAATTCACCATTTGTAAGCATTTTTCTCACTGCAAAGTTATCCTGGAGAAGAATAAATATTGCAATATCACATTTTTGCAAAAAATGGGAAGAAAGACGTGTTAAAGAAGGTGCATAAATATGTCTAAAGGGAATGAAAAAATATATAGATATATAAAAATAAACGAATACTTTTTAAGTTTTCGATTTATACTGAATAGTTGGCTTTTCGCACTATCGGAAAGAAATGCAGGAATGTATCTGTAATAATTTTTCCATTATAGTTAATCATAAGAATAATTATAGTTAATTAATTTTTACGTTATTTAAATTATTAAAATGTATAGATAATTTATTCTTTACAACATATTTTGTACTTTAATCTTTCTAGTTTCAAAGAAAAAATATATATACAGTACATATACGGAAACTATTAGCCATTCTGGCGTCTCTTAATATCTAACGACAGAGAAATGGGGAGTTTGAACTGAGTAAAGCACGTAAATTATCATATTTTCTATACATTCGGAAAGAGAAATTTGAGAAATCGTGAATCAAAATGTATATTCCATTTGCTAGCTTTCATTTTTATGTCGATTTAGTGTTTGAATAAAAAAAAGGAAACACAAATCTGCATAAATTTAAATCATATGGCAATGCTTTCAACGTTTTCATGTGTATAAATATATATAAATAGTTTAAAATTTATCTAGTATAAATCGAACAACTGTATACAGTTGAGTAAGATATTATTATTATTTAACATGCCTATCACATCTGAAATTGTTAGATATAACGCATTTAAAAAGTAATATATTTCATTTAAATAATGTAACACGATAACTTTAGTTAAATTAAATGATGTAATACTTAATTTGCATTGGTTAGAATAGAATATATTTGTGTTTGCGAAAGTTTCTCTAGAAACATTTCTGTTCATTGCCAGAGGCTGGAGTATCATGGTAACAAAAGGATAAGATAGTCGTTAAACTTATCTCTTCGGCACTCTTCTACTACCTCATTCGTTAACATAAATTTCCAAATCGGAACGAAAACGACGGATATCCCCTTCGGACACTAATCTACAGACCAAAATTTCCGTCCGTTTCTCTTTTCTCCGCCTTCTGCGCTTCCGAAGCTGGAGGATGAAGCTGAGACCACCCTTAGGCCATCAGCATCACTCATGTTCCATCCGAGGCACAAACAAACACACTTCAGTTAGAATGTAACGTACGACTCCGGACGGGGCAGCACATTATCAGATTGTTGGTCCGCCTTAGTCAGTCGTATTTCTCAACCAGAATCTTATTTACAGCCTCGGGCTTCTTGTATACAGCTACCAAAGACGCGATGCAGCAATATCCACACATCACAAGAACTGTAATAGGCATACCCCCACCCATAGTCTACCATATAAGGCAACGAAGAAAGAAAAAAAAAATAAAGGAGTGAAAATCCGGATCAATTTCGTCTGTTGTTCCCAGGCGAGTTATTGTGATCGAAAATTTACTTCACTTTCTCTCGGGGATACTTTACGGTATCGGTTCCGTGCCACTAATTCACACTCCATCCCGTCGATTCGTGGCAGCTTCAGCCGGCAGCACTGTATGAGATAAATACGACGAATTTTCCATTTCTCTCGAGCATTGGTGGCATCATCCGATGCCTTAGCTTCAAATTTATGAATGCTTCCTATGCTGACTGCAGTCCTTTTAATCTGCCAACCGCTAGAAATGAGAAAGATTCGCGAATAACAATTACGCTTTTTGCATCGCAACCTTGTTAGTAATGTCAATGTTAGATATTCTTCCCTGTGTATATAGATAATGTTTCGCAAAATGGTTTAATTCCCACGTGTATCCTTTGTATATTTTCTATGTCCTGCTTTACATTTAGAAATGTTACGCTTTGAAATGAGATCCAATATTCTCCTTCGTGTTTATGCAGGTCAAATTTTGCGTGAAATAATCTTATACTCGAGCCAGAATCGTTTTGATTGTTGCATTGATTAACAACTAAATGTATGCCTATTATAAGAAAGCATATTTATGTAGCATATCTAGGCCCGTTATGCAGTTAAAGTTGATCATGCTAATTATTGTTAAAATGTCACTGAATAACAAATTACTAAAGGAATTTTAACATATTTAAGTTTTATACATGTTTTTATCATAAATTGTAAAACAAAATATAATATTTTATAAGAATTTAAAACAACATTAAAGAAATAATAGAAAATGAGCTTGAATGCGAAAAATCGACCGTGGGTATTATGGAAATATTCTTAACAAAAAAAAAGTGAAAAAAGCATTATCAAATATTTAAATTAAATATAAAAAAATCCTACTAGCAATATCATTTATAAACTTACAATATTTTAATATATAAAATATATACATTATTTGATTTCTCTTTCCTTTGAACGATCAAAGAGAGAAAAATATTTTTTAATTTAACTCTTGAAGAATTCAATCAGAAAATGTTTGTTAATCTGTAAGTTGAGAATATTATTGTCAGAAAGGTTTGCTATAAGTGAAGTTGTAATAAAAATTTTTCGAATAAACTAATATTAATTTCACTGTTATTTTTATTTAAGCATAAATCTATTTAATAGACTAAAATTCAATAACATTGAAATACTCGTTGCAAAAATTATTTTCGATAGACGTTCTAAATTAATTTTTATAATTCTATATCTACAATAAGTTAAAATTTTTTTCATAATGTTTTGTGGCTGTATTTAATACTCAAATGAACTTAAAATACTAAAATTTCATGTGAAATTCAGTATTCTAGAATTTGATTTTTAATAAACATTCTAAATCCTTAGGCATGAAACATAATAATCGAGATGGTAGAATCCAAAACTTTCTTTGGAATATTGATTAAATCATTTATGAAATTACTATTTATACTATTCCATCTATCTATGCTATATATATATATATATATACTGTATGTATAGTATATAAACTCTGAATTTGTTAAGAGCTATAGGCCTTAACAAATTTAGTTAAAGTAGGCATTGAAGTAGGCATATTGCCAAATTACTGTAGATTTGATTATGTAAATTTGAGAATTATGAGAGGCATTCCTCATAACATAGGCCTACAAGATAAACTAATTAATATAAATAGGCCTATATAATTTTAGAATTTCTAATAATTTCTGTGTCTAATTTTTATATGTACTTAAAGCGATTAGTAGACAGATATAAAATGTTTTAGCTCCTACTTAAATTCTTTATTCGCTCTAATTATTAAACTTTAATAATAATCTTTAGAAATTCACGACTTGACAGTCGTGAATTTCTAAAGTGCTTTTATTAAATGTAGCCTATGCTTTGAAGTGAAATTACAAAGTGAGGCAAAAGAATCTTGTAAACATGCATCATGTAACAATGTAACGCAAAAATTCGGATTAAGGTATGTTCGAATGTTAAACAAAATATTTAAATGTAACAGGAAATATTTTTAAAATTACAAACTCATAAAACATAATACCTAGTTTGTTATACGGTTAATTCAAAATTTTTAGTAGACTGATTAAAAATGATAGAAAAAGCCTTCAAAATACGCTTTTAAATAAGTTTTAGATAATTTTTAATTATAAACTTGAGTATATTAATTAGAAATAAATAAGTCGATCACAATAAAAATAAATAACTGAAAATCAGAAGTGTGAATAAATATCAAAAAGACTTTAAATAAGATGAATTCGGATTTGTAGCGTTAAATAATTTTTTTTCTTTTTTTAGACTAAAAAAGTATAAATTTTAAAGGGAGAGAAAATCATAAACAAAGAATTAATTCAAAATATTTAAAAAAAAAGAACTTAAATTCGGATTTGTAGCGTTAAATAATTTTTTATCTTTTTTAGACTAAAAAAGTATAAATCTTAAAGGGAGAGAAAATCATAAACAAAGAATTAATTCAAAATATTTAAAAAAAAAGAACTTACACTTATTCTTTTGCATTTTCTCTACATAACGCAATACATCTGCGGCGTATGCAGTATCTAAGGCCTACATCTACCACGTAGATGCTACATAAATTAACATAATATTAACATTTCGATTTACGTTAGTTAATTAGTAGTCTATAGGAATATTTAAAAAATAAAACAAATTTATGGATATTATCACCAACATTAGACCTATGGATAAACTTGAGTTATATCCGCTTGAATGTCTGATAAATTTTATATTTTAATTATAAAAAACATAATTTTAACATTATAATCACCATTAGCAAATTTTAATCTTATTAAAAGATTGGATAAACTTGAGTTATATCCGCTTGAATGTCTCATAAATTTTATATTTTAATAATAAAAAACATAATTTTAACATTATAATCACCATTAGCAAATTTTAATCTTATTAAAAGATTTACTATCTAATTTGTATTGGGTTTAATACAGTTTCAAATTTTATATCAATAAAAATAAATACAAATTTTGAATTTTCCAAAATTATATGCCTAAATATTTAGACTCATGTAATATTATTAAACAAACAAAAGAAAAATCAGAAATTGCGTCGGAACAAAGAAATTCTATATTTTTTATTCTACTTACTGCCGAATTAATAATCATGATATAATCTTGGAAACAAACACAAATAAATGTGAAATTTTTTCATAAAAAGTAAAAATAATTCAACTATTTAAAAATGAACTTATTAAAAGATTTACTATCTAATTTGTATTGGGTTTAATACAGTTTCAAATTTTATATCAATAAAAATAAATACAAATTTTGAATTTTCCAAAATTATATGCCTAAATATTTAGACTCATGTAATATTATTAAACAAACAAAAGAAAAATCAGAAATTGCGTCGGAACAAAGAAATTCTATATTTTTTATTCTACTTACTGCCGAATTAATAATCATGATATAATCTTGGAAACAAACACAAATAAATGTGAAATTTTTTCATAAAAAGTAAAAATAATTCAACTATTTAAAAATGAATATTCTAAATTCTACATAACAATCTAAATCTAAACAGCTTAGTCTATGCGTCTAGAATAATAACAATGATGATGATAAAAAATACCGATATCGATCAGAATTTCTTCACAGTATTCCATAATTCATAAGTAAGTCGTAAAAATGATTAATGTCATTTGGTAACAACAGCATAATTATGTACTATTATAAATTCCATGTTAATAAATTTAATTTTTAGATGCGATAAAAGTTTAATTGCTCTAAATGCTAAAATTATTGCTATACTTAATATTTTCTAAGTTGTTGTCCTTCTAGCGTGTGCAGGCAATGTTGTTAAACAACATGCAAAATAGTCTACAAGTTATAAAAATAATTACGAAATATTTAAGTGGTCGTTAAATATATTTTTAGCAATCAAAACAGTAAATTCTAGATCAAAAAAAATTTTAAAAATTTCGTCAGAATAGATAAGTCTGTAAAAAGATTGAATACTCATAATTCTAAATTAAACAGTTAAATTTATCTGAATAACATTATTTGTCCATTTTTCTTAAAGTATAAAAAGAATATTAATAAAGAAATCTAGTTTTGGCAAATTTTGTTTTTACAAAATTTTCTATAAGATTTTATTAACATTTTACTGTGATCTATTGACTGTTTCTGACACTACTAGAAAAAATAATAATTATATAAATTAAATTACGAAAAAAAATCTTATTTTAATTAAATTAACTGCATGAAATAATGATATATAACTCATAATAAGCAAAGTAAAAGTTCATGAATAGCGCTTAGTTTCGCAAGCGCTATTCATGAACTTGTCTCAAGCTTATGTTTTGAACACGTAGGCCTATATAACAATTAATGTGGTAATTAATGCTCTAGTTTTATTAAATTAACAATTTTTATCACAAAATTATTTAATGTTGTCTGTTTTTTCTATTATCACCAGGCGTAAATCGCTTTAATTTGAATTTCCTTAAGAATATTACGATCGCGACGTTTTCCGAATTATTTGGCGAGCTGTATGAAAATATTTTTAAATTAAAATCATCATAATAAATATATGACTCACTAGATTATAATTTTTTTCAATTATAATGCAGATTAATTAAAAAGCATGGAGTAATAAAAATGGACGGGTCTTAAATTGTCATTAAAGAGGAAATTTTTTAGAGGGGAAAAAAAATTATCGAGAAAATTCCTAAATGGATAAACTATTAAAAAAACAACTTATTAAATTAGTTTTTAATGGTTAAAATAAAATTAATACAATAGTTAGAAATTAAAAAAATTAAATATTTTTTTTGTTCTGAAAAATATTGTCGTAATGTTAACATGATAATTTTATTGATGTTTCTGTGTAAAATGATAGGTCAATTTTACTTTTTTAACATTGGATAAGAATAAATAAAGTAGAATTACTGAATTTGCTAAAGAGGCCTGAATGTTAAACAATTAAAAAAAACCATCGAGACAATTTGAAAACGAAAAAAAAAGTTGATCGGGTTTCTTTGTTTTTTAATTCCCTTATAAACAAATATAATCTTTTTTATTCTTTGTGTTAGACATTAGTTTAGAGGATGCCAGAGGCAAGCAAACATAAATAGAACAAACGAGTTCATTTCTTCCAGAAAATTTCCCAATTAGAAAACCAAAAGATATGTTTGCATTAAAACACTTTATATTACGAAACTACAAAATATCTCTCGCGATCTTATGTTAACTCATTTGACTTAATCACTCTTTTGTACGACTTTCTTCGTTCCTAAGAAGAAAATTGTTTTGAATAAAAAAAAACTAATTTGATTGCTTTCCAGTCTAATATGATCTTTCTCTTCTTTTTTTCCTTAATCTAACTGGTTCCCTGTTGGTAGTGAATATTTTATTCCATTCTAATGAGATTTTATCCTGGTCGGAAGAATATTTTTTTTATTGATTAAACTAACAAAAATTGGTTAAGTTTCCGAATAAAAAAAAGATTAAACTTTTGGGGTTAATACTACATACACAGTATTTGCGAAACTAAATTATAAAATAAGAGTTAAACAAAAACAAACTGTTTATTTAAATTATAGAAATCTAATTCATAAGATATGAATTCAAAATTTACTATTTTTCTGTTTTTAATCGATAATAATAATAAATAATAAATTAATTGAATCAGAAATGTTTATCATAATAAACTGTTTGGAAAATATAAGAAACTTAAATTTAGAGAAAGATAAGCAAATTTTAACAATTTGAGTGTAGTAAACTTATAGGAATTCTGTGGAATTGGGGAATATATGAACCGAAAAATATAGCCAACAAATTGAATTTATTTATTTTTTTTTGTAAGTCATAAACGTGACTGAAACAAATCTGGTAAAAAAGCGAAAACAAGTTTCTAAATATAAAATTTAGCTTTTTAAATACGCTTACTCTTGAGAAAATCATAAATATATAATTTAATAAACAAATTTCTGACTTAAGTATAGAAAATTAAACTATTATTGTTATTAAAAATTAAGGAAAGTATATTATTCATTATGTTTTTTATTAGTTTAATAAACAACAAAGGGAAAAAAAGTTCTGCAAACAAAAAATGATTTCTCCTATGGGAAGAAAATGAAAATTTTTCTGTGCAGAGCCATATTATTCTATTAAGATAAACAGTTTAGGCCTACAAATTTATTCTTAAACTATTAATATTAATTTACTTTTAATTAAGTTTTAAAGAAAAATAAACTACATTAAATTGAAATTTAAGAGAAAATCTGTAGGCCAGAAAGCTTTTCGTTGCCTATTTTCAAAATATTTTTAGTGAACAATCTGAATATTTTCTTATTATTATTTTGCGTCTTGTGAATAAATAATTTTAAATTTAAAGATATTATTAAAAGAGCTAATAAGAATTATGTATTTTTTCTATTAATATGTGATATCAGATTTTATTAAAATAGTCATAGGAAGGATTGAAACTCTGATTTTTCTCAAGTTATTTTGACTGAGCCTAACTGTGATCTTTCGTTAATTTTATAATAAAATTAAATTTAAGATAATTCCATTCATTTAGTATAAAAATTATTATAGAATTGCGGAATATATTATATAACGTATCAAAAACTAATTGGCTACTAACTTAATTAGAAACATTATCAAAAAATGTGCTAAATGCAACAGTAAAAATCTCATTTTGTATGGTATAATTTTGTAAAATCATAATAATCATTATTATTATTAATTATAATAAATTTTTATAATGATTATCATCTAGAACTAGTTATATTCTACACAACTAACTTAATTAGAAACATTATCAAAAAATGTGCTAAATGCAATAGTAAAAGTCTCATTTTGTATGGTATAATTTTGTAAAATCATAATAATTTCATTATTATTATTAATCATTATCATTATTAATTATAATAAATTTTTATAATGATTATCATCTAGAACTAGTTATATTCTACAACTATAATTAGCATTCATGTGATTTAGGAAGAATATTTTCATTTGTCACGTTTTTTCCACTTTGTTACTATCACTAACGTAGAAAGAAAAAGCATTGTTACTGTTAACAACGATATCTTGCAAAATTCATTTAACAAGTTCTTTTAGATAATGTAAAAATGTCCACTAACATATCTATTTTTAGCAAGAATTGTTAGAATTTAAGAAAATTGCTTGTTAAAAGTTTAGATGAAAGATTACATTGCATGCTTCCTTTTTTATATCGAATCAACACGAAAATTCGCAATATTATGTAAAATTTCTCTACGAATCAATAAAAATTACTTCCCTATTGATGAAAACTGAAAATATCTGTTATTATACAATATAATAACTTTTCGATTGTTTAGATTTTATTCATTTTCATCTGAAAGATCAGCATTGTATTTTGAATTTGTCGCTAATGTTAATACTGTATTTGCATGAAAATTATAAATGTTTTAATAGCATTTTATGTGTAGGCCTTGCTTGTTTCATTCAGAACCATTAATATAATGTGTAAAATTTCATCTAATTTATAATTACTCTGGATAAATTTGAACTCATATCCAAGAGTTATCAAAATTCTGTGTAGATTAAACGGTTGAAAAATAATTAAATTAATCGTGTTATTTAATATTATGTATAGATTATATTGTTTATTACAAGATGTTAAATTAGTTATGATCTGCATTGATAATGCTATATGTGTTTTGCATAGAGTATAGATTGTCTTTGTGTAAAATGGTTATAAGCTTATTTAGAAGCTAGACAGATGATATTGAAGGAAAATTAAGATGTAAATATAGTAGATATATATATATACATATCATAGCTTATATACATATAAATATATATACAAGCACGGTACCTTACTAGAAATTTTGGTATAGAAGATCCTAAGTCTGAACCGGATGATCATGTCTTCTTCCTTAACGCGTTGCCTTTTTAAAACCTTGCGTAAAAGATGCGTCAGGTCAATTTCTACTTGATGTCGTCATTACTAACGTCATTCTTAGGCATCACCCGGGGCTGTACTGTTGAACATGACACCGCCCATTTTGCAACACCAACATTTTCATTGCCCGTGTAAGTGGGTGACGTCACAGATTTCTACCTGAACACGATTTCCACAAAACTATGCCATTCGATCCTAAATTTTTAGAAACTGTCTTAATGTCTGACAAGTGTATGTTTTAGAATTGATTCAAGACAAGGTATATTTCTTGAGATGGACCAACAACAGAGCAAGGTGTAAAATATATTCTCCATGAGAAATCTATCCTTTAACGACAACCTTCTAAATTCTCATTGGTTACTTACGCAAGATGGCGTCAACTGATGTCCAACCCGCATTGAAGCGAACCAATGAGATCTTGCTCTTCCGACCATGATGGCTGCCATCAAGTATAGCTTTATTTCTTGCAAGACCGTCCAGAAGTTAAGTTTTTATTTGATGAGATGTTGCATAAGACAAGCCTTGCGTTCTTTAAACCCACACTATACGGGTACTCGATAGGTATCAGAGATCCTGCCATATTCCGAGACCAGCAACAGAACAAACAAGACGTAGGCGAAGAAGCCGAAGACATCCAATCCCAGAGGACCGTAGAGGTAAGAATGTCACAGGTGTCCGTATATGCCAATGTAGCGATAACCGGATGAACACTGCAACATTTTCTACAAAAATATTAATTTAGCAATAAGAAAATCCTAGGCCAACTATCGGTTCATCGAAAGTAGTCTTATTTTTTTGCTTATTGTAATGAAAAGTCTTAAATTATATCAAAAATAAGCTAAAATAATACTAAGAACACGATTAAACTAATATCTATACTTGCAATGCAATCTGTACACCTTTGCAAAACGCATATTTGAGTTCAATCGCACTAATCACATTCTTCATTACTATTTTTGCAATTTCTAAAATTTATTCACTTAAGAACTATGGTAAAAGAGACGTTCTAAAGATAGTAACAAGATTACTAATTATAGAATGTTTGGTATTTGAGATAATTCAGCGTTTTGGAATTTTCGCTACTTACTAATCCGATCGTTTAAGCTTAAACAAACACAAATTACTCATATAAAAGTAAATTTTATGTAAGTTTAAACATTATTATAACAATTTAATCTTATATTTTTGTTATTTGAGATAATTCAGCGTTTTGGAATTTTCGCTACTTACTAATTCGATCGTTTAAGCTTAAACAAACACAAATTACTCGTATAAAAGTAAATTTTATGTAAGTTTAAACATTATTATAACAATTTAATCTTATATTTTTATAATTTTGTGATAAAATCTTTATCAAATACTCTGTTCAGACTACATTCATCCGTTGTAAGCATTTTACACAACTTTTCAAATGTTAAGAAACGATCCGAACGGTTAAATTTATAGGATTTTAAAATATAATATTTATAGTTTAGTAAATTATCATTATTTTTAATTTTACTTAATTATAAATCTTAGATTAAACTTATCAATTTTATAATTTACTCAATGAAATTTAGTCACTAGTATTAGTTATTATTATAAGCTTACTTTTAACGAAATAAACTACATAAAGTTATATTATAACTACTTTATAATCATATATTAGTAAAACTATATATAAATAATCGAAAATGTTTCAAAATATTCTCCTTAATTCGAGATGATGAGTACTTCTTTGGCCTTCATTTTCCACTGCATCTGAAAAATAAACAGAAGTTTTAGGCCTTAAAATATTAATAAAAAATAATGTTTTACTTCTTTTCATAAATTTTATTGAAAAAAGAATAGTTTAAATATAGGCCTAGAAACTAAGAAAAACAAGTAGTTCAATTGCTGTTAATTTTTCCTTCAAAATGCTAAATTTGTTACAACATTAAAGGTGTATATAAGAAGAAAAAGAATAACACACAGGCCTAGATGTTTATATTGTTAAAAGAAGTGAAAAATAAATAAAACTGTTCTTTAAAATAGAAAAATTCCAGTATAAACTTGATAGAAATGAGAATTTTTGGGATTTATGTGCGAAAAAACTAAAATTTTATATGAAATTTGAATATATTATAAAATTCTTAACGATATTAGGCTTCGATATCATTTCAGATTACGATTATTCTATGGGAAAAAAATTTAATCAGGAATATAACGTTAATGATTAAATATTTAATTCTTAATTTAAAAAATTGTTTTTTAAATCTAATTTTACGTAAAGAAAGTAAAGAACATTATGTCGTATACATAATTTAGATAACATCAAGGTAAAAATTGGCTTACGCTTGTTGCTGTCAACTAGAAAAATTCATTGGAGCATTTTCAAAACAGATAAATTGCAGACAATAATAGGCAAAAAGTATAATATTTTTCTTATAAATGATTTTTATTTTAAGCTGAAAATTAATTAAACTCTATTTTCTTCTATCGCCACTACAGCGTTAGAAGTTTACATAGGCCTGTTTATATTTTTCCTATGGATAAATATTTGCGAAATAGCATTTACAAAATATTTTAAGTTTGTTTGCTCTTAACATGTTCAAGATTTTCGTTTATTGTTACAGAATAAGGTATTTTTGATTGCATTGAAATGATATTATTTTGATTCGTAACGCTAAAGACAAATCTACTAATTATAAAACAACTAAATCTACTAATATAAAAAATAATTTAAGATATTAAATTATGTTTATTTGTTATTTGTTATACAATAAAAAGATAATTTATACATTAAATATATGCTATAAAGTCTAAATTCAATATAGAAAAATCTTTCTTCAGAACATAGATGTTAGGTTTGTATTGTTTTCTTCGCTGTAATGTTTTGAAAAATTAGAACGAAATATAGCGGAATAAACATTGAAATTATTAAAATATCTATTAATAAGCAAACATCAATGCATGATTTTTAAAATATTATAATTCTATCTAGTTTCTGAACGAATGAAAATGCTAACGAAACAAATATTTGAAATATATGATATATGTCTAAAATTCGTTGTTTTGTATCTTAACAAATAATGGAATATAATGGAAAATAATATTTTTCTGCTCTAAAAAATATAATCAAGCCAATCATTCGATGCCAGTTCATCCGAGTGCGAATTTTTCTGAAATAAACTGTAATTTTTTCATTAAAACATGCTTTATTTTCAATGCAATCCGCAAAATTTGAAGAATTTATAAACGTTTGTACATATAAAATAATGCCTATTGTTATTAATTCATCAATTTGAATTATCGGAAATTTGAGTTCATTTATTACGCTGAAATTTTTATAAAATACACTTTAACGCATTAATTTTTTATAAATTATGTTTGGTTTTTACAAATTACAGTTGAATTAAATATATCAAAGATTCAACTTTCCGAAATTTTAGATTTCTTAGAATTTCTAATCGAAATTTATTGCAGTATTTTTAATATTAATTATAAAAATTAAAATATGAATATAGTTGTTATTTAAAATCATATTTGAATAATACGGTAAATAAGACAAAACTGGTATTTTAAATATCAGAATAGAAAGAATTTTCGATTTAGCATTTTTGCTATTCCTTGTTACAAAGTCTAAATGTCAAGTTCAAACCGTAAACATTAAAAACAATCTGAAACAACGTAATGATCTGTTTATATTACAAATACTTACAATGAATAAGTTACATAATGGTAAATTTATTCGACTTTATAAAAATTCAAGGGATGTTGCTCGTGATTTTTGTTTCTAAATCATTCTCATTTTTTCTGAAAGAAATTATTATGCCTAATTTGTATTCAACAAAATAAATTAATTATGTTTCTTTTAGTCTTTTAAATCTTCTGAGAATATGATTTCATAATTCGTGACGATCTTGTTAATATTCATGTCGAACTCCAGGCTTCATAATGTTATATTTTTATCAATCGTACCTTTCTATGAGGAATTTAGAATACTGTAAATTTAATTTAATTTATATCCATATATTTTAATATTCATCTATACAGTACTAAGCATATTTTTTATCTACTTACATATTCAAAACATCTAATATATTTTGAAAAGTTGGCCTATTAATACTGCTTTTCTAGTACCGTATTTATAATTCGGATTGGAAAACCATTATGAAATCTTATTTTTAAGAGATTCCAAGGATTAAAATCAGTTTATTTTATTAAATCGAAATCGATTTTCTATCCACTTTTCTTAAATTAAACGTAAAATATTCACAAAGCGTATTTAAGCTTACACACAGCAGAAATTCAAAATGGCGTTGGCCTACACGATCACGTTTCTGGAATAATCTTATCTTTCCTTTTTAAATTTATATAGACATAAATAAAAATTTTAAGTCTTATATTTTGGATAAATCACGTAATTCGATAAATATTATTCCTATATTTTCGAAATGCGTAGCCATTTTTAATTTTTATTATTTACTTTGCAGTTTACGTTTTTACGTAAACTTTATAAACTTTTGCTCGTACTATTATCATTCAAAGCATTATATAGGAATTTTTATTTAAAATATGATAAAATATGAAAACGGGACAAGGAAAAAGAAATGTATTTTTTCGAAATCGTATGCCTTTTTTTATACTTATCCTTTAGAATGCGGTTTTATCTTTCTACATCGGAAAATATAAAAATGTAGATGTCAGTTTAATCCTTAGTTTACGATGTAATTTAAAAAAATTTTTTGAAATTTATGCTTCCTAGATGTATATCTTTCAAAGAATCATGACTCCGAGATAGTTGATCATATCGTTGACAAGTGGACCTATTCAAAAATAAAGAGCAATATGTTAAAACAAACATCAAGTAAACGGACTGATGTTTTGGAAGTAACATTATCATAGTTTAGGAATCTTTAAAGTAATATAAGTTATTGTAAGCAAATGCGATGTTAGAAAAAATAATTCTAAAAAAATTGCTTACTTTTTTATTAAAATATTTTTAATTAATACTTTTATCGTTTATAATAGATTTTAAAAAAATATTAAAAAATTATACACACCGTAAATTATATTTTATTCTAAGAAGAAACATCATTTTATTGTTTTCGCCAGCTAATGTGCATCGTACAATTGTCATTCAGATATTAAAATATAAAGAATAAAATATACAAATTTTTACATGCTCCAAAAAACTAAATATATGTAAAGTAGTAGGCCTATAATGATTGCTAATGGCAAAAAACTAACGTTAAAGTTTTATCATTTTTTGAACTTGCTCATAGCAATAACAACTACAATAACAACATATTTTTATATATTACGTTAACTATACGATTATTTTTTTATTTTTCGTTAAATGTCGCATTATATTCAACCGACCTCCTTATCATCTGTCGCCTGACTTATCATTTTAGTGATATTTTTGTTCCCAAAATTGGAAAAAAAAAAACATTTTGAAAGTTTGCCTAACATCGAAGTTATCACATTCACACAAGAGAGAATTTCGAAACTATAAAAACTAACTTCAACTATCTTTAAAAAGTAGTTTTAAATATAGCAACAACTGACCGAAAGAAATAAAAATAAAATATTTTTATTCACATCATCCTGAAAAAATTATCGGTCTTTTTACTATTTATCGTATAAGTTATTTAAAAATTAAAATATTAAAAAAATAATTATATATATATAAGCAATCTAAGTGAAAGATTTAGAAACGAATTTT
>AYEL01045608.1:0-14239 GCA_000484575.1 Olivierus martensii
ATTTATTGCAGTTATTATATATTTTTTATTTTATTAATTGTATATTCATAATCTTTATAATATTAATTTGTTAAATTAGAGATTAATTTTTGAAATTTTGTTTTAGAGTGTAATTCGTAGTATTTGGCATCCAAAACTTAATCAGATCATGTTAGGATGTTCAAATGGCTTAGTGAAAATTTACTATAGTCCAGATTATAGTGAAAGGTAATGTAAATTAATTTATATTAGATAATTTATTTTGGAAAATTTCTGGTTCTTTTTATATTACATTGTTTTTTAATTTAATAATTTTTAAACTCTGTATATTATTTAAGTTTCAAAATTTTTTTAAAATTTGTTTTATATTTATTTACTTATAAGCTTTTTAAACATGAATATATTATCAGACTTCCTTTCTGGAAATCACAAACTAAAATATAAATAAATTATATGAAATCAGAAGATATTTGTTATTGGTAGATTACTTTTACTAATCTACAAATACTAAATTATATATTTTCAGAAAGCATTTAGCTAAAAACAATTCTACAAAGAATGTATTAAATGGGATTTTATAAGGAGTTTCATAATTTGTTTGATTTTTTTATAATGTGTTTTTTGTGTATTTTTTTCCTTTCAGAAATGTCTAATTTTTAGTGGTTAACATAGAATATTGCAAGTTGATTATGTTTTAAGATTTTGAAAAAGTTAAATTGTATATTTAAATTTCATCAGATGATTTTATATTCTTACAAAACTATATTTGTATTTGGTAAAGCATAATTAAAAGTATGAATCAGTGCTCTGTTTTTTAAATATTTATAGAAAAATAAGCATAATGGAACCTCAGATTTATATTTTGTCATATATTGAGAGAATAAATTTCACCATACCAATCAGCTTCAAATATATTAGTTGTGTGTGTTGCAATTTCCAGTGTTTTAATGATGATGATGATAAACAGTTCATCTTGGTTTTATTTTTTTCATTCAGAAGTTATGAAATTTTATTCATTTATTTATTATAAAAAATATAAATTCATTGTAATTAATAAGATTTTAACTGAAAAATAAATCAATTAATAATTGTAGTTAATTGAGTTTTTGTAAAAATTTTATTACTTTGTTTAAAATTATATTAACAGTAATTATTAGTTATATCATAAAAATTTAATTTAAAAATTCATTAAATGGATAAAAATTTTAATAGAATAGATTTACTATATTCTAACATTATTTAATTTGAGGCTAAATAATTTCAAAAGTCAAATTCCATTATCTGCTACTGTTATATATTGTAATGGGAGAAGCTCAACCAATTTGTGATTTTTGTAACTATACTTATTATGAATTCAAATTTTAGCCACATGCTCTTATTTTATTGTCAAATGATCATAGCATTTTAATTGTTTAGATTTTATTGGAAAAGATTTTTTATTTTTCGTTTATTTTTCATTAGATGAAATATACTATATAAAATCTTACTAACTTATTTTTAGTCTTTTAAAAAGCTGTTTTTTGAATTGATTTTATATGGTTGCATCTTTAGACAGAATTGCTGCTAGTTGTTTCTTGATGTTTGGCTTTGTTTTACATAATGTTTTTAAGTATTATTTATGAATTATTTAGTTATTATTTGCCAGTCTTGTTTGGTTTTTATAAATGCTTTTTTACACAGTGCTTGTTTTTATGAATATTGTCATAATTAGACATTTTTACATAATTTGGCTAGGCTCTCCCTGTATCACAAAACAAGAGTAAAATACAACTGTTCATTATAACCATAGTTATATTGACTAGCAATGGATTTTAAAGTACAGGGTGGCCACTGAAAGACTGAATGATATATAAAACAAAAATAACTTACAAACACATGGATTTTAATTTTTTATTATTTTATTTGGAAATATAATGAATGGATTTTTTTCAGTATTATGTATGAAAAACAACACTGACATTAACAATGTAAACAATCTGACATTAAAATATTGTTGGCATTTTCTCTGAGTTTGAATAATTGATCTTTCACTGGAATAGAAAAACTCAATGAGTTTTACTCATTGCTGAATGTCATATATACCCATTTTAATCTCCAAAGGATGCTCTATAACCTAAAAAAAAAGATTGAAAGTGAAAAAATTATGACTTTTTCAAACTCTTCAGTCTTTTAGTGGCCACCCTATAAAATGAGTTAATAAATAATATTTAGCAAAAAAGCTCAGATGGTTAGAGCTTTCCTGAAACTTTGTATCAGCTCATGAACTTGAGTTTTTGAAAACATCTGAGTTTTAGCCATTCTAATTGCCATCCTTAGGCAATTATTAAATCAAACAATGATGAAATAATAGATTTAAAAACAAGGAATGAAGATTAATATAAGTAAATTAGTAGTTAAGTACAATATATGATGTAGTGCTTTTGTGAAGCAGATAGAAAATATTCAAACTTCATAAACTCAAATGCATATTTCAATTATATCAAAACTTTATCGTTTTAATTCTAATTGAACTTAGAATAAATAATCAATTAAAAATTAGATATTTTTGAAATTTAAAATTACATTAAAAATGAAATGAAAGACTAATTGGCTTATTTGCATAAGGGGAAATATTTAAATATAAAAAAATCAGCAAAGGATATAGAAAGAATAAGTTAAGATTGATGAATTCATAACACGACTCTCTTAATTATATGTCTTTCTGACATTCAGAATTATCAGTTCAAATTTATTGAAAATGATCAATATCAAGTTTAATAAGATAAATGATATTCACTTATTTTGGACACTATCTTATACTGTATTAACATTATCTAATCTGAATGAAATATACAGTATTAACTATATACTGACAGCACAAGTTACAAATGATTCTGTGAAACCCTATTTAAATCAAAACTTATGCATATTGAAGCATACATTATACAGTACTAATATGTCAGAATGATGTAACACTAAAAATAGTTATATTAAAGAATAAGCACATAAATTGCATGGTAAAACAAGTCCTTTCCATTTTGGAGGATCAGGATTCAATTCCAAGTCTTACACTTTTAGTTTTTTTGGAGCAGTCTGGGTTCAGGCCCAGCATGTTACCTAAAATAATCCTACATAACTATGGATTTATGCTTATTGAATCTTTGTAAGTTGGAGATTGCATGTATTATTGGAATTCTGTAGGAATTAAGCATATTGAAAGTGACCAATATTGGATTGTATCTGTCTGGACAGCTATCTATCAGAACAATATCTCAGGTAAATATTATACAATTTGAATAAAATTCTTGTATATTATTAGAATTTACTAGAGGATTATATTTTCTAAAAATAAAATCAGTTTGTTATTGCAGTAATGATAGATTGATTTTGATTATTTTTAGCACACACATTCCTTTAACAAATCCTATTAATATTTACATGAAATAATTTGACTGACAGATTTTCAATCAGTTATGATCCAATATTAATCATTGTCAATAGGAGTGATTCCCCATAGAGTCCCAATAATATATATTTTGATTAGATTGAATAATATTTACATAAATATTGATATAATGTAATATGTAAATATCTTTTTTTTCTTATTACATCAGTAATATTGAATTAATTTTATTTTCAATATAGACATTGTTCTCTAATACGATCTAATAACATGTGAGTTTTATCCAAATCAGATAATATATACATTAATTATAGAGATAATAGATGGGCACATAAGCAGATAGAATAATCTGATTCATATACCCTTTTATTCTATTAGAATGAAATGGTTTAAAGATGGAAGGAAATATAGAAGTATTAATGTAATTATAAAATAACAAAAAAGAATATTTTTGCTATTTCTATAAAATAAAAATATTTTATAAAATTAAAATATTCGAATTGATGTATCATATATTTTCATCAAATCAAAAAGATTTAAAATAAATAGAGATGGATGTTGTTCATAATATTGAATGCTTAATAATTAAATTAATGAAAATATGATTCATGATTCATTCTATTTAATCAAAGTTTTTACATTGAAAATAAGAAAATAATGTCTTAAAAGAAATACATTTTTCCACCTAAACAAATAAATTGTGTTATATTCAAAAATTTTTAATGAAATTTTATATAGAAGCCCTTTTAATATGTAATAATTTTTTTATTTCAGAGGAGCAAAACTTTGTGTTATGAAACCAAAGCGAAGAGAAAAGAAAATGGAAATTGTTGCTCAAGAACAGATTATTACTCGTAAGATTTTTATTATAAAAATGTTATTTTAGAATGATTTATTTTTGTGAATTTCTAATTTTACTGAAAAACTTATTCATATTTGTAGCCCATGCCTTACCTTTGTTCCGGGTTGAACGTAGTAGAAGTACAAAGAAGCAAATGGAGAAAGATAGAAAAGATCCATTAAAGTCTCATCGTCCTGATTTGCCTGTTACTGGACCAGGTTTGTTTGTTTATCAAATCAGATTTTAAAAATTTCCATTTATTATGTATGAAATATATCCATTCAAATGCAATATATAATCTCCAAACAATTTCTTTAGAATTAGAATATTTTTCAAATATCATCAATATGGAATTTAAATGAAAGCAGAGATTGTTATATCAATATCAATATGTATTAAAAACAGATTCAACTGTTTTATTGTTAATTCTTAAGTAATCACGATTCTTTTTTATTCAAAGAAAATAATAAAAATAAAATTTATATTTATTTTTATTATTTTCTTTGAATAAAAATTTTGGAATTTTTATTGCCATACTTGAAAGGATTGGCAAAATAAAATTTATTTAAATATAAACTTTATTTTGTCAATCCTTTCAAGTATGCTAATATTCCAAATCAAACAATTAATATCAAATTCAATTAATTTTATAGTATTAAACATAGTATAAAATGTTTCATGGATATTTATTTAGATACTATTTATATACACTTAGGAAAAAACAATGGAATTTAAATTTGAATTTTATTCCATATGACATTCAGAATAAACAGTTTAAATACAGTAGTATTGAATTATATATAATCTGACTTATTTAAATGATATAATCCATAAAGTTACATTTGATAAAAAATTATGACATATTATTATTACAAATATTTCAGTATTAATTGAATTAAAAATAGATAAGAAATCAAAAAAGCAACATAATTTTCATTGCCTTTTTCAAAATTACTATAAATAATAATAATAAACAGAAGACAATTAGATATTATCAAATGATTTGGAATAGTCTAATCCTGAAATTAATATATTAAATTTTTAAGAGAGACAATATATATTGCAGTAAAATTTTTCAGATTTTTAGCAGAGAATTAGAAATTGTTATAGTCCTAAAGATGGTGCAGGATTAGTCTGTGATTTAACTTTCTTAAAATAAGAATAATGGAATAAAAACAAAATGATCTAAAACTAATAGCATAATTTTTTAAAATAAACTATCTAATCTTATTTTCTCCTTTTGATTATATATTATGCTTAGAGCATTTAAAATGTGGTTATTAGCCATCATATAAATCAGAAAAGCTTTTGTTAAGCAGTGTAATGAAATTTGTTTCTGATTAATACAAGCATGAATATGGAAGTAGTAGTTAGATATGAATTACTGCCATAGATGATATAAAAAATATTGTAACAAACTTGTTAACAAAATATAAAATTATTAGAATTGTTTTGAGATGCCTTTGCAAATTTCTGAAATAAATTTTTCAAAAATAATTGTTGGTTATTTGATTTATTAGGCCTTAAAGAGAAAATCACATTTTACATTTTCGTAAAATTTTTTGTATAAATATTTTGAATTCTTATATTAGAAATTATAATTATAGGTCAGGGTGGAAGACTTGCATCAGCAGGAAATACTTTGTCTTCTTACATTGTACGAAATCTTGGTCTAAAGAAAAGAGTAGATGATAGTGTTGATCCTCGTGAAGCCATTTTGAAATATGCTAAAGAAGCTGCTGAAAATCCATATTGGGTAACCCCTGCATATTCTAAGTAAGTGAAAGATTATCTAATGATTATACATGATGTCTGTTGTCTTCCATTATGATTTTTTTCTATGATTTACTACTTTAAAGATGCTATTTATATCAAATTATTATTGTAAGAAGTGAATGAACCATCTCAAAAATGTTAAACATATATTTTTGCATATTTTAAATATAAATATTCTTCAATACTTCATTTTTATTAAATGAATAATAGATTTTTGATATATTAGGAATTTTTAAATTTTATTAAATTTGACAATTTAATAAAATAAAACTTGAAGAGATTTTCAAGTTATGAATAAAACTTTCTTATAAAAATCAATGTGCATACAGGGAGATGTGTCATATCCCCAACTCAGAAAGCTAGTTGGAAAACTTTTAACTATTCTGCAAAATTTAAATCAGCCAAGAATGGAATGCATAATGTATATAGCATATGGCAAAGGAATTTTTTTATTTTATTATGAATTTTACATTTATATAATCAAATTTAAATATATTAAAAAATTAACATTTATATGTTAATTTTTTAATACTTTTAAATTTTTAATTAATTAAATCATGAATTGTTTGAGGAATCTTTTTGAAATTTTTTTCTTAATGACTCAATGAAAAATAAAGTTCGAAAATTTTTATGTAAAAAAATGATTTTTATATTGTCATTATCATATAATAAATTTTTGTATATTCAATTGAAAATTAATATTTATTGGCAAATTTTATTTAGTTGAAAGCTCAGTTGGTAAATTTGTCATTAACATTCTCCCACTAATCATTACTTGGGTATATCCTTGCTTATGAATTAAGTTTAATTCATATGTAAGTTTTATTCATAATTTGAAAAGTTTGTAATTCAAAAATTTATTCTTACCAAAGTTACTGAATACATTATATACAGAATACTTTGCACAGTGTTGCAAATACATTTCAAAAAGTTACTGCAATTGAATCCATAATGATAGGGAAATATATTCAATGGAAAAAATGATAATTTATTTTTAAAGGAAATTTTTCACTTATAAAGTAATTAGAGCTGATAAAGAAAAATCATTTATCAGAACTAAAGATTCAGAAGACTTTACAGCAGTAAGGTTGAAATGTTAGTAGCATTAGAAGTGTGTGCAGGTTGTCATATATATATAATCTAATAATCTATATTTCAGATACTTTTATATACATATATATTTATAAAAGTACAATGCTCCCTGGATATAACGCTCTCATTTATACCGCAGATTTGGATATACTGCGGGTCTTTCCTGTTCCCCTCTTTTTTTTTTGAAAGAGATTCTGAGAAAAATATAATACAATGCATAATTGATGTCCATTCACCTTGCTAACTTCTTGTCGCCATATTTAAATAATAACAGAACTGAAATTAACAAAACTTCCAGAACTATTATTATTATTTATTGTTTTATATGAAATAAAGGAATTTTCAAAAGTTTTGTTTATTCTTTAATCTACTGATGTTTATTGTCTCTCTGAACATAAATATATGACATAAATTAATCACCTAAAATATCTTATTCAAATGTATCAACCAGTTAATGCTTTACATAAATCTGTGACAAAAAGAGGAATTTAAAAAATCTTATGAAACTCCCGATAACCAGGTGATGTGTCGCTCGTCTGCCATCTTGTTGCTTGCTATTTGGCGGCAATTTTGACAGTGATTTGAGATGTAATTCATCTTTAGAAAAAACGATGAAAATGATGTAAATTATTAATAAATATTTTTTTCTAAACTGCTAGTTGTTATAATTAATTCTGAGGAGGTAGGCAGCTGTTGAATCCTCATTATGTATTAGCAATTCATAACATTTCTCATCCATCTGTTATTGACTATTAAATAATGTTAAATATGCAGCTATGTTTATCAGGATCAATAGTGTTAAATTAGAAATGTTTAGACCAGTAGAGAATCACTAAATTAGAGAATAAGAGAAGCCATCGGTTATAGCTCAATTGTCTTATAACGTGGGTTGGACCATCACCCTGCAAACCCATTATAACTGGAGAGCACTATATCTGATCACTTGTATATACATTGTATACAGAATATGTGCAGTGTATATATATATTTGTTAAAATAATGTTGTATTTTTATAGTTAAATAATAAAATTCTAAAATTTGTATATAATATAAATAAATTAAAATTAATTTGACATTTAATTACTAGTATAAAAATTATAGTAATAATTAAATGCCAAAAATAGGATATGGTATTATTACAATATACCATCTGTCAGAGAGGGGTACAATATATAATATACTTCTATATTTATAAATTTTTAAGATAAGATTTTTAGGAGATTCTCTTATGTTAAGTGGGCAGTAATGAACTTTTATACTTTGAGCATTGGCTGGAAGTGGATTTCTTGGTTCATTGTGAATCACAATTTTCAGATATTTATGGATGTCATTTGACATTTCACAAAAACTATTCTGGCTATTTTATGAAAAAAGAAAAATTTTTGGAATTTTTTTATCTGAAAAATCAAGAGTTGTATAATATACTAACTAAAACAGAATTGAATCTGATAAATTGTAAATTTGTAGTAAATTAATAAAAAAGCAATTTACAGTGATTATGCAATATAATCACCACAAAAAATGAAAAATTCCATAATATTAAAAAATTTTTTAAGTTTATATTATAATTAAACTGTAGTTTTTAGTAATTAAAGTGTATTTTACTTGGAATATATTCCTTACATGAAAAACAAATTGATATTCCTGAATGTTATTAGTCATTAGAAAAAATTATTAAAAATCGAATTTTCTACGTAATAGCATGAAACTTACTGTATAGAATATCAAAGACGTCAGTTTCACAACTAAAGATATATAACAAGAAAATTATTCAAGAAACACAGTTTTAAAATCCTGTATATGATATAGCTTAATGAGATCATGTAATTGACAATGTCTGTATCAGATATGACTGCAGTGTTCAAAGTGTTAAAAAACATAAATTAAATGTTCAGGCACAAATTATAAAATGCACTATAATAAATCCCATACTAAATGAAGCTACATTATGCAAGTATTCCTATATCCTGTACAATACTGTCATGTGTATTGTATAATATATCCCACCAAAAACATTTCATGTAAAAAATGTAGCCAAGTCTCGTGCCTCTTTATCCATAAAAAGTTGTAAGATATCATGAGAGCCAAGTCTAGCGCCCTTATTTACTCTGACACTTTTATTCACAAATCACTCCAAGTCATTGTATCTTTAGTTAAAGAACATTTTGTGACTTGGCAATTACGCAGCACGAGAATGTGACGGCTATTGCTTACATTTTAATATTCACGTTTATTAGTAAACTATTGCATAAGATAATACAGTATTTATATAGGAACTAAACATGTAGGTATTTATAAAGTATATTTAATATTTTACATAATATTGTAAAGGTGTAAGGCTGTGAGTTGTAACTTCCTTATGCTGCGTAATTGCGAAATCACAAAATGTTCTTTAACTAAAGATACAATGACTTGGAGTGATTTGTGAATAAAAGTGTCAGAGTAAATAAGGCCGCTAGACTTGGCTCTCATGATATCTCACAACTTTTTACGGATAAAGAGGCACGAGACTTGGCTACATTTTTTACATGAAATGTTTTTGGTGGGATATATTATACAATACACATGACAGTATTGTACAGGATATAGGAATACTTGCATAATGTAGCTTCATTTAGTATGGGATTTATTATAGTGCATTTTATAATTTGTGCCTGAACATTTAATTTATGTTTTTAACACTTTGAACACTGCAGTCATATCTGAACATTTTTTACATGAAATGTTTTTTGGTGGGATTTCACTTCTTTTTGTGAGTAGTCCGTCTTTTCTTGACTTCAGGTTCTTTTTGGACATCACCCACTGGTTTTCGCAAAGCCCACTCTCTATCTCTGTTGGTCCTCGGTGGCTTCAAATGAATTATTTTGGACAAATCTGGACGGTAAGTGCATCTGAGTCGATTATACTCAATTATGGCTGACTCTTGACCTTTGACACTATTGTAATCAATATTAATTAGATGAAGTCTGCTGTCTTGTTATTCTTGACAATGCTACGTAAGCTTGACCACACGAGAATACTGAAGAGCTTATGTCTATAAGTGCGCTGTTCAAACTAAGGCCTTGACTCTTATGTATAGTTATGGCATACGCCATACATATTGGGTATTGCTCGCGATGAACATATGCCCTATTAATTATTTCAAATTTAGTCTTAACTGCAGTGAGTTCATGAATAAGTCCGTTACTGAATTTTATTGCTATTCTTTTAACTTTTTTCTTATCTTCAGGATCCAATTTCACTCCTTGTATAACACCGATAGGGCCATTTACTAAACCCAAACTCACATCAATGTTCCTTCTCAACATCACTCTTGCTCCTAATTTTATCACTATTGTCTCCTCTAATCCTGCTGTCATGGAAGCGTCATCTTCATACGAGTCCTTTTAGAAAGATACTTGGGGCAATCTATACTATCTATGGCTGCAAGTTTTATTTCTGGGTGAGGAATAGTTTTTAACATGGTACTGTTTAATTGGTGGCACATATTTCTTGTTGGCAGTAAACAAACTGTACCTTCAGGAAGTTCAGAGAGACATTTTGATATTTCGAGCAATCTGCCTTCGTTTGATTTAGAATGTAGAGGAATTAATTGACTAGATAATATATCACGATCCATTTGTGTTGTTACTCCAACTCTTATTTTTTCCAGCATTTCAACAAAATTGGAATCGTTGAGTTGCCTCATGTTTTGGGTAAGTTCATCGTAAGTAAATAGTTCAGCCCACAGATTTGGCATACTAAGTGATCCTAAGAGCTTGTTCACTTCAGCATTAGATAGTTTCTCGAAAGGCGATTTTTCTCTAACAGGAGGCAGTTGTAAGAGGTCTCCTAAGACTAGAATGTGTTTTTTGCCAAACCACCCATCTTATTCATCATTGGTATCGAATATCTCAGACAAACGAAGATGGATGTATGTTAAAGTAACATTCGAAATCATCGAAACTTCGTCTATAATGAACAACACCACAACTTTTAAATCAGATCTCAGAACTTGAAGCACTTCATCTGAGAGAGGTTTATACTTTGGAGTTTTCTTATGTTCCACAGGCAATTGAAGCAGTCTATGAATTGTTAATCCGTTCACATTAAACGCTGCTATTCCTGTTGGAGCAGTGATAGCCACTTTCTTATTTAAGTGAGTTTGGACCCATATTTTTAAAGTTTTAATTAAGAAGCTCTTCCCAGTACCACCAGTGCCACTTATAAAACAATGTAAGACCTCACTGCAAGTATTACCCATTTTTTCCGTAACCATCTCAAATACTCTTTTTTGGTCATTATTGAGTTTAACTATCATCCCCTGGAGATCTAAATCAGGTTGTTCACTCTCTACAGTTAATCCGTTGGAAATCGTCCATAGCATTCAAAGCTTCTAAGGCTTCAAAATCTAAAGGGTTTTCAGGGCCCTCATCCTCATCTACATTTTCTCTCTTCATTAATTTCAGCTACTTTCGCCTCCACCATTTCGAATGCTTTTTGTAAATTGTAGCGAAATTCTGTTCGTAAATAATAAGTTAGACCTTCCTTTAGTTCATCCTTTATCGAATTAAAAGCTTCCGTATAAGTTTCGCATCCCATTTTCAGTTGTTCTAAGGATCGCCATGGTTTGAACATAAGAAGTAACGAGAAGTACTTTTCAGGCACTTGCTCAACATCATAGAAATAATAATTTATGAGATATGGACGATCTCTTCTTTTCAAATACTTTTTACCATCATTTAACACATAATATTCGACTTTTGTTGAAAGTGGTCGCGATTTAACTATATCATAATTTTTTGCGAAACTGTACAAGTTGATATTTTCCAAATCTTTTGGCCTGTTAGGATAATGATCATCAACCCATGACTCATAATAAATATTAGTAGAATCCGGTTCAAGCATCATCATATCCACTTTAGACTTAACTCTACGATTCCGATAAATATTTACGTCAAGCCATCTTATTATTTGAGGATCAGTCCCGTAGAGAGAAATGCCAAGCAAAGTGTCACTTGCTTCTAAAGCTCCACACTCCCGATTCGACAATACCCTAAGACCGATGTTGTATAGACGACTTCTTAAGCTCTTAGTAGAATTTATATCATTAAATATATCGGTTGCATGTGTTTTTTCACTTTTTGTTGTATATTTTGTTACGTAATAATTCAGGATAGCTGTTTTTTCTCCCACGAACTGGATATCTATGTTACCATTCCATGCAAGCAATATTGCAGGATTGTAGTAGTTTATCATAACCCATTCTTTTTTGCGCACAATATTGTAGAGTCGGCTATTAGATGATAATGTTTTTTTTTGCAGCTATTGACTCTACAATATCGCTTATGATAAGTGCTTCAGTAACAGGTCATGGGAATCTAAATCGACAAACTCACACAAAACCATTTTTAGTTTTCTTTTTTCTCATACAGTAACTGTTGTGTTTGTGAGTTTGATATGACACGACCCGTTGATGAAGGGTAGGTAAAAAATTCTTGTTTGGTATGGCGCATGTGACATATTTTGTTATAAATGATGCTACCTCTTCAAGCGACGACTTGTGAAGAATAGGGGCATCTTTAACCCACAAGATCAAATGAAAATGTTGAGCGCCTCGAGATTGATATTCACGTCTCCAAAAGTAATGTTCGACCTTACCAAGTGGTTCATCAGATGATGTAATGAAGTCCAACATAGCTTTAAATTTATTATCTATGAAGCGAGAAGTAGAGACAGGATCAAGAGCTATTAGCTCATTAATATTTTTGTTAGCCATTTCAGGACCGTTGACTTCCCTAATATATTCCTCTAAATCACTCCACATCCATTCAGAAGGACTCATGGTAAGGAACCATGTTGCTGGACCATAATTTTGTGTCATACAATTGACGTCATTTCTTGGTTTTTTCCAAAATTGCTCCGTGTTTCGCAGTCTACCAAATATTGCAGTCAAATCGCCTTCCAGTTCATCTTTATTAAGCATCTGAAAATATTGTTCAGCTGTAATTTTTTCTTTTTGATTTAAGCAGTTCATTTTATAAAAAATACCAGAACATATTTGACGCATATTGGCATCATTTAATAAGAAAAATAAATATTGTTGATTTAATCGAAATTGAGAATATTTTGACATTATTCTGGTTTTAATAAATTCACTAGAAGTTAACTTTTCCTGTCGAATATGAAACTGACCATATTTTCCTTCTACATAAAGGTGAGGGAAGCACTTCACATCGAGATCTTTATCTCTAGAATCAATTGGTGCAGGGTTTACCTTGAGCATTTGGTAGAGTTCCGAAACTGGAGCATTTTGCCTTCTCTCATGCAAAGGGTGGATGGTGTATTGTTCGTAATCAGTTTCTTTCTCATTAGTTATTTGGGTCAATAGTGCACCTTCCTCCTCATTCACATTATCGTCTCCCTGAAGTTCTATACTGTCCACAGCAAGCTGCACATTTTCATTTAAATGGCTGATTAATTGATAAGGCGATTGTGGTAGTTGTATGTGGGAATAATGTACATTCACACTTTTTAGATATGTCAATTATTTGAGGATCAGTCCCGTAGAGAGAAATGCCAAGCAAAGTGTCACTTGCTTCTAAAGCTCCACACTCCCGATTCGACAATACCCTAAGACCGATGTTGTATAGACGACTTCTTAAGCTCTTAGTAGAATTTATATCATTAAATATATCGGTTGCATGTGTTTTTTCACTTTTTGTTGTATATTTTGTTACGTAATAATTCAGGATAGCTGTTTTTTCTCCCACGAACTGGATATCTATGTTACCATTCCATGCAAGCAATATTGCAGGATTGTAGTAGTTTATCATAACCCATTCTTTTTTGCGCACAATATTGTAGAGTCGGCTATTAGATGATAATGTTTTTTTTTGCAGCTATTGACTCTACAATATCGCTTATGATAAGTGCTTCAGTAACAGGTCATGGGAATCTAAATCGACAAACTCACACAAAACCATTTTTAGTTTTCTTTTTTCGCATACAGTAACTGTTGTGTTTGTGAGTTTTGCAGCTATTGACTCTACAATATCGCTTATGATAAGTGCTTCAGTAACAGGTCATGGGAATCCAAATCGACAAACTCACACAAAACCATTTTTAGTTTTCTTTTTTCTCATACAGTAACTGTTGTGTTTGTGAGTTTGATATGACACGACCCGTTG